>CAIGQZ010002445.1:8363500-8374038 GCA_903798205.1 Danio tinwini | reverse complement strand
ATCCATCCATCCATCCATCCATCCATCCATCCATCCATCCATCCATCCATCCATCCATCCATCCATCCATCTATCTATCTATCTATCTATCTATCTATCTATCTATCTATCTATCTCCATATGGAAGGATGTGTATCTGAAACGTACAACCAAACATACCCCAAGTAATAGCCACGTTATAGTCACTCAAGATTAATATGAGACTGGTAAAAAGTGTGCAAGGTACATTCCCTTTAAGCCCTTTAAGCACACCTAATTGGAATACATTATATTGCACATTTTGCTAATTGTCAGTCTTAAAGGTTAATAGGGGGTGATCAAATCAAACGACATAGGGTCTGGGTGAGATTCAGTACGATCAGGTTAAAATATGTGCAAAAAAAGAGCGTCTTACCTGACGGTAGGTTCCCTCCATCAGTGTGTCCAGGTTTTGAAGTGGCCCTGGCGTTTTGTCTTTAAATCGGGTCAGCAGACGCCGTTGGATGGCCCTAAACTGGACTGCCCTCTCCGACAGTAAATCCTGATACTTCTGTGCATTTACACGGAGCTACAATATTAACATAAAATGAAGAAACATTACTTAAAAGGTAACATTTTAACCTCATGAAGTATTTAATAGGGATGCCACTTAGGCATGGGACGATAACCGTTTTCAAGGTATACCGCAGTTTGGAAAAGTCAAGGTTTTAAAACCAAATTTTTTTCTAATACTATTCCCAAGGTATGTGTAAGATTTTTTTATTTACTTTTTTTTTTTTAGGACAACAGTATTTTCAGCAGAAAAAAATCATAAAATAAAAAATCTAACATGCCGTTTTAAATTGTAAAGAAATCAGTGTTTTTAAAACTAATGAAGACAGCAGAAGTCAACAATTAATTTGAATTATTTAGCTTGACATGTTTACTGCTCCAAACTATTATAAATCTTTCAAAAAATAAAATATATTGTTTTCAAAGGAGGACATTTTTTTGTTTTTTACCCAGTCATTTGAAAATAACATATTTCATAGCAGTAATCACAATACTGTGATACCGTGAAACCATGATATTTTTATCCAAGGTTATCATACCGTCAGAATCTTATACGGCCCATGCCTAATGCCACTATATCTTTTCATTAATATATACAGCTAATAAGAATATTGGGTGGGTAACACTTGGTCCCTATTGCACATTTTGTTGACTAAAATTGCATTGCAACTACATGACAATTACAATTTACATTTGAGTATTAGTAGACTGTCTGCCTAATATCTGTTGATACTGCTCCTTCAACAGACATTTACTCACTATAAGAAACTTTGCAATACATGTCAACTTACACTAACCCTAATCCCAACCTAACAGTCTACGTATAATTTATTGAGAATTAGTTGGCATGTAGATGCAATGTAACTTAAGTTCAACAAAATCTGTTAAAGGGACCACCAAAATAAAGTGATACCTAATATTGAAGAGAGAAATCGTTGCATTTGAGATGGTTTCTATTTGTATAAATCACTTTTGTAAATTTAATGTGATGCAAAAACTGAACATCATTGACCAACAGACCAATGTGTGACTGCGATAAGCAAGCTTCCAGTTCATGCAGACTTTAAACAACCACTAAATTCACTACAGAATGTTACGTTTTCACACACATTTGCACAAATAGCACATAAACGAACATACCTTTCACATCGTAATACTATTATTGAGTACTTTTAAAAGGGCTACTTTTTGCTTATACTTTGAGTAATATTTACGACAGAAACTTTTACTCCCTACCCCTGCATATTTTGTGTAAGTAACGGTATTTTTACTTGAGTCTGATTTTTCAGTACTCTTTCAACCATTGCAAGCAATCCAGACTTCGCACCTCAAAATGGTGGTCCACAGTCTCAAAGTACTCAGGCAGTGGAATGGGTCCAGTGAAGCTGTTTCGAAAGTCTTTGACTCCAAGGGAGGCAAAGTGCTGGTCGAAACGCTGCACCAGCTCCTTGGCCACCAGCCAGATATCCTCAAAGCTCTCGCTCTGGATCCTGTAACGCTCTGTGGAGAGTCAACACACACTCACATAAAGACAGAGACAGAGCCATGCTATCAGCCTTCCGTCTGCCGCACCTGTAATTAGCTCATGACAACCTGAAATAGATCACAGGGCTTCCTTGCATGATGGATGTGAGCGTTAGTGAAGCGTGTGCTGGGAGAGGGTGTGTGTGTGTGTGTGTTTGTGTGTGTGTGTGTGTGTGTGAGAAAGTGCGCATTTATGTCTGTTCATGAGAGGCAGACAGAAGAAAGGGAGAGATGGAGAGAACAAGATGTCGATCCACACTGGCACCACAACAAAGTTTTCATTAAGGAATTTGACTAACCCCTTTGTTGTGGAAATAATCAACCACAGTGGCTCGTTCACTTAATAATTTTCCTGAATCTACTAGCTTACAAATTTCTGCACTGTCTGGTGATGTTAAAGAGATGGGTCAGCCAAAGCTGAAAGTTCTATCATTGTTTACTTACCATTCACTGAACACAAAAGAAGGAAAGAAAAATGTTGGAAACATGTAACCATTGACTTCCATAGTATTTGTTTTTCTGATTATGGAAGGTTTCTAACATTTTTTTTATATCTTCTTTTGTGTTCAACAGAGTAAACACTTAACAGTTTAGGACCACTTAAGGGTGTTTTTTAGGTGAATTGTCTCTTTTTAGTCAACATTGACTATGAATATACACTCACCGGCCACTTTATTAGGGATACCTTAGTAGTACTGGGTTGGACAGTACAAATTGCAAAGTACAAATTGCCTTCAGAACTGCCTCAATCCTTCATGGCATAGATTCAACAAGGTACTGGAATATTCCTCTGAGATTTTGGTCCATAATGACATGATAGCATCAAGCAGATGCTGTAGATTTGTCGGCTGCACATCCATGATGTGAATCTCCCATTCCACCACACCCCAAAGGTGCTCTATTGCATTGAGACCTGGTAATAGTGGAGACCGTTCGAGTACAGTGAACTTATTGTCATGTTCAAGAAACCAGTCTGAGATGATTTGCACTTTATGACATGGCGTGTTATCCTGCTGGAAGTAGGTATCAATACACTGTGGTCATAAAGGGATGGACATGATCAGCAACAATACTCAGGTAGGTTGTTACGTTGACACGATGCTCAATTGGTACTAATGGGCCCAGTGTATGACAAGAAAATATCCCCCACACCATTACACCACCACCAGCCTGAACCATTGATACAAGGAAGGATGGATCCATGCTTTCATATTGTTGATGCCAAATTCTGACCCTACCATCCGAATGTCACAGCAAAAATCGAGACTCATCAGACTAGGCATCATTTTTCCAATCTTATATTGTCCAATTTTGGTGAGCTCGTGTGAATTGTAGCCTCAGTTTCCTGTTCTTAGCTGACAGGAGTGACACCCGGTGTGGTCTTCTGCTGCTGTAGCCCATCTGCCTCAAGGTTGAATCTGTTGTGTGTTCAGAGATGCTCTTCTGCATACATCGGTTGTAACAAGTGATTATTTGAGTTACTGTTGCATTTCTATTAGCTGGAACCAGTCTGGTCATTCTCCTCTGACCTATGGCATCAACAAGGCATTTGCACCCACAGAACTGCCACTCACTGGATATTTTCAGACCATTTTCTGTAAACCCTAGAGATGGTTGTGCATGAAAATCCCAGTAGATCAGCAGTTTCTGAAATACTCAGACCAGCACGTCTGGGACCAACAACCATGCCACATTCAAAGTCACTTAAATCCCCTTTCTTCCCCATTCTGATGCTCGGTTTGAACTGCAGCAGACCGTCTTGACCATGTCTACATGCATAAATGCATTGAGTTGCTGCCATGTGTTTGGATGATTAGAATTTTTTTTATTAAGGAGCAGTTGAACAGGTGTACCTATTAAAGTGGCTGGTGAGTGTATGTGCAAAATAATGCTATTATTGCCTCTAATTCATAAAGTTAAGGATCATTCGTTTTATTTTCTGTTTGTTAGTTTTTTGCAATACCAATATTAAATCAATACTTTTAAAATTATACCAATGCCTAAATGGTGCCTGAACTGACACTTTTTAAATATATACACTTTTTAGATATATTAAAAGTTTAAAGTAGTGTCAGCATTGTTAGGGAGTGCGCTGACATGCAGATTCATAGCGATTTAGACATCCTGAATTTGATCCTGCTAAAGGACCTTTCCCAATCACCCCTCCCTATTTCATTTCATGTCTCTATACTGTCCTATCACAATAAAGCCAAAATGTGCACATTTTTTTTGGCTTGCTAAACTTGCATTATATAAGCGACTTTGGAATGTATTCACAACTTTTTTAAATGATTATTAGGATGGCTTAAAGTTAAACATTTTTGGTACAGATTAGGCACGTGTGTGTGTGGGTGTGTGAAAACTCACGGGACATTTTGGAGGCAAGGACAATGACCTTGGAACCTGTGATGAGTTGGAAGCCCAAAGCACTGCTGTCATTATTATCCGACTTTTCTGAGAAATCTAAACAAAACAAAACAGAAACACAGTGGATTGAAGTTTAGTACACAGTTCTTTTTAGCAATGTGTGTTTTGAGCTTTGTAGCTCATCATAAATGTCACAAAATGTGCAACCCAGGCTCATTATTTATATGTACCCCTATATACATTTCTGGAGAGCACGAAATATGTCCCAGGGGGTATGTTTTTTTGCAGTTTTTGTTTCTAGCAGGGGCCACTGTGTACGCTTTATGAGATCTCATATTTCTTTCTTGACTGTCATTCGCACCTGCTGTTCTCGCATAAATCCACCAGAGGCCGCTGTCGACTGACTGACTGACTGACTTACTGACCGACGGTCAGTAATGCAGCCATACGTACTTCTGGTTTCAAAATTCGTGATCTCCAGAAATGTAAATAGGGCTTCGTTTTCAGAATTAGCCTATTTTGTAAAATTTACACTGGTCTAACTATAGAACATCTAACTTAAAGAAGCATTAACCTGCTTATAATGATGCTTTCAGAATTTTACTAAGGAGACCTAGATGGTTTGGTGCAAGTTGTGCTGGAGTGATCACTATTAAAGCATTGTTATGAAATTGTAGGTATAAATTTTATCTCCCGAATAAATGAGTCCAACATTAAAATCATTGTGGGTTTATCTAACATAGAGGTCAGTAGTACATGCTATCAATCAGAGCTGCGGAGACATTGGTATTGCTGTATTTTGTAAATTGTTCTGTTTTTTATATCTTATGGACAACACAGGCTCATTCTGAAAATGTAGCCCCTATATCTGGTTCTGGAGATCGTAAATTTTATGGCCCAATCCCAATTCTACCCCTTAGCCCTTCCCCTAAACCCTACCCCTCATTTTGCGCGTTCACGTCAAGGGGTAGTGGTGTCCCAATTCCCAATGTCCCAAAGGGCAAGGGGTATACACCCCTTCAAACAAAGATTTTTCAGGACCACATTCAAAACGGAAGGGTAAAGAAAATTTCCCAGAATACACCTGCCACAATGGCAATTATGCTGAACCCGGAAGTAAGGAGATCCACAAATTAGTATTTTTTGTCATTATTATGAATTTTTACGACAAACATATGTTTTAATATATTCATAACCGTGTTCGTGTTTTACTGTTATGTTTAAAAATAATAATAATAATAATAAAAAACAATAATAATAAAATAAATTAATAATAAAAAACGCTAAATTTTGCGATCTATAATCCCAAATAATAACTCCTGTACAGCAGTCCCACAACATTCTGACACTCGAACGCCCTGTCAGAGCAGTCAAGTGGCTGAAAATGAGCTTTTTACAGTGTCTGGGATAATGTTAGTGTTGTTTTAGTGTGTTTACATAGATGAATACGGCCACTGTGTAAATACACAGTACAGTTACGATCTTATTGCCACATTAGATTGTTATGATAACATAATATATCCCTTCAGTGATTTCCTGAAGATAAACACCAAAAAATAACACAACTGGAATAACTACAGCAGTCGCGATCGTCTGATCTCATATGAAGCAAGAGATTGCGATGACGTATGATGCATGTGCAGGTGTTGAAGAGCTGTCCCAATTCTTAAGGCTAAGTTTTGAAGCCCTTCCCCTTAACCCTCGGTTGTATGGGCCAAGGGGAAGGGGTAGGGGTACAAAAATAGAATTGGGATTGGGCCTATGTAGCTAGAAATACATATGGCTGCATTTCGTCTTCAAAACAAACGCTATGATCCTCTCTTGAGATGCAGAGAGGAGTTGACCACGACGACGAGTCCGGCGAAGAACGGTTCCAGAAAGCGGGTAAGACAAAAACAGAAGCCAAAAAATAAAATGAACAAAGTAAATAACAGCGTGAAAACGTGGTAAATATCTGACGAAGGGTTTTCTTTTTCTGGACTGCTTTTGAAAACTGTCGGTTGGGTTTAGGGAAGTGGGGTGGGTGGGTCAATCGGTGCTTTTGAAAACAGTATTGGTTGGGTTTAGGGAAAGGGAGGGTGGGTCAGTCGATCAGTCAGTCAGTCAGTCAGTCGACAGCGGCCTCTGGTGTATTCACGCAAGAACAGCAGGCTTGAATGTCACTCACGAGAGAAATTTGAGATCTCAAAAAGCATACACATTGACCTCTGGTGAATTCGTGAAAACAAAACCTGCAAAAAAAACATAGCTCCTGGGACAGATTTGCCGCTCTTCATAAACGTATGTAGACCATTTCAATGTGGCCATGTCCTGCTTGTTACCAAACTATTTCAGAAATGTAACAAGAGGCAATTTAATCATATCCTAATGCTAAAATGGCTGCTATAACATTATTTATCAATGTGTGGAGCTTTTTGGAGTGTTGGAAGCTATGTAAATTCAAAATGTAATACAGGAAATACATTAGGACCATTGTTATTGTTTACATCCCTCGAAATGGTCTATCGCGGTACGTTTACAGAACGATTTTTTTTTGCCTTTTTTTCTTTTGAATTGGATTTTGAGTCTGTGGTAAAGTTTGATATGGTATAACTGTACCTTGTAGAACACAGTGAACCATCTTTTTAATGTATTATTCTTTTATTGTGGTAGTGTCTTTTTTTTTTTAGAACACAGACACATGTAGCCGTCTCTCTCCGTCTGTCTGTCCCTCCTGATGGCTTCTGATTCTCCTACAGAGTGGCTGAACGGATGTCAGACAGAGATAGTCTCTTATCAGCACACAGGACGCCGGAGCACAGCGGATTGCTCCTTATCTGAACAAAGCTCAGGCCTCATTTTATCTCAGAAAAAAAAAGCTTTTCTGAGCCCCATCTACAACACTCACCATGATAACAGAACACTGACTCCACCGCTCACCAATAACATAGAAAACTGGGAATTATCCTAAAGTAATTAAACTACGCTTTTTGTGTTATCCGGATTTCTGGTTCTTTCCTTTAATGGTGTTCTGGTATTTTCAGTTAAGGGGTTTAAAAGATTTGTCTATAACCTGCAGCATTGCCGTTTAGTGTAATTTATATATCAGTTTTGTTAGTTTTTTGAAATATTGAGAGTGTATTTTAAATATTTCAAAAGAGAAATGTGAGTTTATGTTTGCTTTTGTCATATCAATCCTTCTTAATAAACAAAAGTTAAGATATTACTTAGATTACTCATCCTGCATACAAGTACTCACCCTCATGCAGTTTTAATCCCCTGACACCTTCATAACACAAATTAAGATATATGGCAACACTTCATAATAACTACACACTATTAACCATTTATTAAGCTTTAGCAAACTGTAAATTCATTATCTGTTAAGCATTAACTCTACATAAATAAGCGTTAGTAAGCAGTTTATAACTGCAGCTACAAATGCTGTATTCTTGACTTACAACCACGTTTATAATGTGCTTAATAGCTGTACTTTCATACTTTGTTAATGATTCATTTTTCATTACTAAATTAGGTATTGCATTATTTATAAACCAGTTATTTAAGCATAGTTGGTTGTTTTTAAAGATCATTCAGAATGGGTTAGTAAATGATTAACAATCTATTAAAATTAACATTTATAATTCTTATTATTCAGGCAAATACTAATAGTTAATTTGTATGTTAATAAATGCTCTATTAACTAAACTTCATCCAGTTTTGTGACCTAATCTAAAACGAGGACTATTTATGCTTTATCAATCACTTATAAATGACAATTAAAGGCTCAGTTAAATTATAAACAGGAAAAAAGAACATAAATAGCTTTATTGATTTCTATTCATTTGAAGATGCACAAATGAAACTGTACTTCAAATGAAAAATAAATCTTTGCAACCTTATCTAGTATAAAATTACTGTACAGTTTAAACTTTGCATCATATTATATTGGCAAATTATTATGTTGTTGTTGTTTTATCTAAGTTTATGTTGTATTTTGACACTCCTGTTATTTAGCACTGTATAAACTTTACAGTAATTTTACTTTTTAGATAAGATTGCAAAGACTATTGTTCATTTGATACCAAGCCTTTAAATGCCATTTATAAGGGATTTATAAAGCATAATTAGTTCTCACTTTTACAAAACTGCATGAAGTTGAGTTAATTAAGCATTTATTAACATACACAGCAACCATTACTATCTGCCTGAATAATATAAACGTTAATTTGAATAGTTTATTAATCCTTTACTAACTTATTCTGAATTATCTTAAAAACATTTGACTACTCTTAAATACAAATGGTTTGTAAATAATACAATACTTCATTTATCATTAACAAAGTACGAAAGTACAATTATTAAGCACATTATAAATGTGGTTGTAAATCAAGAATACAGCATTTGTAGCTGCAGTTATAAACTGCTTACTAACGCTTATTAATGTAGAGTTAATGCTTAACAGATAATGAATTTACAGTTTGCTAAAGCTTAATAAATGATTTGTAATTATAAAGTGTTACCTGATATTTTAGTGATGTTTTATAAACTAATTTCAAGGAGAAGCATGAACAGTATTGACAATCATTCTATTATCCATTCAGCATAAAACCAAACTCCTATAAATAGTCATGCATCTCCTACCTCCATTTTCTTTCAACTTTCTCAAACTTCACACATTCAAACCCTTTGAGCTTTGTGACCCGCACATCATAACAGTAAAATCTGCATCTGAGCAGGACTCTGTCACAGAGTTGGCTTATAGGCTTTGTCCTTTGTGATTTATGTATAACTTGCCGTGAATTGGTGTTCAGTGTACTGTGTGCTGACAATGTATACATTACTTCTGCACTAAATATATCTTTAATTGTTACATTCTTAGTAGCACGAGCCATGATCAGCGTGTCACTGCATTTATTTCCCACCAAAATTAGCCCGTGCTAATGTTGCTTTAGTAATGAAGCGAACAGTGTTGACAATGCATTTGTTTTCCACTCAAATTAGTCATTGGTAATGTTGCATTGTTTTTGCAACAGGTTATGAGCTGTCGAAAAGCATGTGTCTATATTTTTCCTGCAAATAAATAGCAAATTGTGGCTTGTTGCAAAACATTTGCATCTTGTGTTTTATTGATGAGGTCACCAGCAACTAGTCAATGTCGACTCGACTTTAATAACAAAAAAGTCGACTTTAAAAAAATCGAAACGCTAGTATACATTCAACTTTTTGTTGCATTTAAAAATAACTAGCAATTGAAACCAACAGCTTGAGCTCTGCTGTTAACTGTGGCTGTTAATACTGAAAATATGCTGTGTTTTTATGTGGTACCTGGGAAGACTTCATTGAGGTTGACAGGAGGTTTGTTGGTGTCCACAGTGATCTTGTACTTGGCGTTTTTGATGGCTGAGGAAGGGTAACACACTATTCGAAGAGGCAGGCTGAATTTACACTGAGACACCCGAGGGATTCCTGACAGAAGGAACACAAACACAAAGACACACTCTTCAAATCATTCAGATCAATCCACGATACTATTATATCCATATAACTATTCAAAGTTTTACATTCCGACAACACTGTAAAACAAAAAAGTAGTACTGCCTAAATTAAATTAAAATTAGTTCAACTTAAAAGCAAATACCAACATGTACAACACCTAATTTATTCTCTTTCTTTGAGGTGATGAACAGAATCATTCATTTATTTATTCATTTTCCTTCAGCTTCAGCATTTTCCTTTCCACAGCAGAATGAACCGTCAACTATTCTAGCATATGTTTTATGCAGCGGATGCCCTTCCAGCTGCAGCCCAGTATTGGGAAACACCCTTATACTCTCACATTCACACACATACACACACACCCTATGGCCAATTTAGTTCATCCAATTCACCTATACTGCATGTCTTTGGACTGTGGGGGAAACCAGAGCACACAGAGGAAACCCACACAAACATGGGGAGAACACGCAAACTCCACACAGGAAAAAAAACTCGAACCAGCGACCTTCTTGTTGTGAGGCGACAGTGCTAATCCCTGAGCCACCGTGCCACCCCAAACAGAATGAGATACTGGAAATATCTAAGATCAGCGTGTGTGTGTGTGTGTGTGTGTGTGTGTGTGTGTGTGTGTGTGTGTG
>CAIGQZ010002445.1:8333483-8357143 GCA_903798205.1 Danio tinwini | reverse complement strand
ATAGATAGATAGATAGATAGATAGATAAATAGATAGATAGATAGAAATCTATATATATTATTTTTTATTATTAAAGCCAGAATGAATATTCCCAAAATAAATACAAATATTTCACAAAGAATGAAAAACATTTGTATATTTTGGTTAAATATTTGGTAATATTCATTCTGACTTCATTCTAAATACATGAATAAAAACAAACCACAGACAATTTTGCTGTGTATTACTGTATTATATACCCTAACTGCTATACAATCAAAAGGATTAGCCCTCCTGTGAAATTTAAATCATTTTCCAAATATTTGCTTGTTAGCTTAGTTTGCTTAGTTTTATTAACTATTATAAGGAGTTTTATTTGTTTGTTATCTTGAAAGATACTAGTATTCACTTTAAAATACAACTTAAAGGCTTACATACTGTGGCGACTGAAACAGGGTTTCTCCGGGTTTCATCAAGTCAGATTTAAGACTTTAAGACCCTTTTAATAATACTATGTATAAAATTTAAAACTTATACATGGGTAACACTAAAGATTGCAAAAAATATATTCTTTTTCTTGCTTGCCACAAAAAAAATAAAAAATCTAATGTAGTTATTTCTTAGACACGTATTTTAATGTGTCAAAACAAGAACAATCTAGTTGTATACACTTTTTTCAAAATAATAATTCTAAAAAAAATGATGTTTAACATTTATTTTGGAGATAGTTATGAATAATTAAATTTATATATTTGTTGCCTTTTGGTCCAAATTGATTGAGTATAACTCCTATTCAACCAAACGTGTTGCTGTTAAAAACCTTAAGTTTCATGTCTGTTTAAAAATATCTTTATATTATGTCCACTCCGCCTTACTTCTGTAAATAGTTTTTGTATACATGTAAGATAATGTAAAGTGATATGTTACTCTGTTATTATCATGATTAATAGTGGAGTTGTTTTTAGTTTTCTTTCCCTGATCAGGGAATTTAATTTGGAGAAATCGCTGTAAAAATGTCTAACAGCTGTTGTAAATTGTATGCTATAAAAAAGCTTACATATAAAAAAGGTTTTTTGAGATGGATTGTTGGTGATTGGAAGGATGTCAGCCTGATTGGGTAGCTACTTGGACAGAAGAAAATTAAGAGCTGTTTAAAATGATTTAAGACCTACAACACAGTATCTCAGGGAAGACTCTTTAAGACCATGGAGACACCCTGTGTTAACGGTGTTCGGTAACTAATCAAAAAAGGAGCTAATATTGACAATAAAAATTACAGCTACATTCTGAGCCAGCCGAGGCTCGAACCAGCGACCTTCTTACTGTGAGGCGACAGCACTACCCACTGATATGCCTTATTCATTCATTTTCTTTTCGGCTTAGTCCCTTTATTAATCTGGGGTTGCCACCGGGGAATGAACCGCCAACTTATCCAGCATATGTTTTATGCAGCAGATGCCCTTCCAGCTGCAACCCATCTCTGGGAAACATCCATACACACTCATTCACACACATACACTACGGACAATTTTTAGCCTACCCAATTCCCCTGTACTGCATGTCTTTGGACTGTGGGGAAACCGGAGCACCCGGAGGAAACCCACGCGAACGCATGGAGAACATGTAAACTCCACACAGAAACGCCGAATGACCCAGCCGAGGCTCGGACCAGTGACCTTCTTGCTGTGAGGCGTCAGCATTACCCACTGCACCATCTATTGCCTTATTCAATCATTAATTCATTTTCTTTTCGGCTTAGTCCCTTTATCAATCTGGGGTCGCTACCGCGGAATGAACCGCCAACTTATCCAGCACATGTTTTACACAGCGGATGCCCTTCCAGCCGCAACCCATCTCTGGAAAACACACTCATTTACACTCATTCACACACATACGCTACGGACAATTTTTTAGCTTACCCAATTCACCTGTACTGCATGTCATTGGACTGTGGGGGAAACTGGAGCATTGGGAGGAAACCCACATGAACGCAGGGAGAACGCAGGCCTTATTCAGATTAAGGTAAATATTCTGATTACTGATGTCCATGTAATTGTAGTCAGTGTGAACGAATTGTTTTCTGCTGCTAGATTGGAACAGTTGATGTCTTTGTATTTAATACTGTAACTCTGACTAAGGGTGCTTCCACACCTGTGAATCGATTAATTTGTTCCAAAACAGGGAATAAAATTGTTACATTGTTGGTTTTTGTTCCAAAAGGACCAAAATAACTAAAACAAGTCACGTGTGAGTAAACGCTCCTTACATTGTTCAGAGTTCCACGGTTTATTTTGCAGAGTCCCGCTCAGCTGTCGAGGGGGTGGTTTGGTGGTGTTTGACAGGGTGCGCGCAAAATGTCTGAGGAAGAGCGAGGAGGATGTGGTGCGGAGGGGTGATGAGAAAGGTGCGTGTTGTATTTGAGGACCGGGAGGGAGACGCGTGATTTCCGGAAGATTATCGCTCATTTGCGGGCATGCAGGAGTCTCTGTGCATTTGCGGGAGACTCCCGGATATTGAAATATCTGGAATGACCTCCCGCCCTACTCATAATTCTCTCTTCATATAGTCGTATGTCTATTACATATCCATAAAACACTGTGATATAGCCGGGCTCGGAGCGTATCGCTTTTTCACTACAGTACAATCGATCCGCTCCAGAGTTCGTTTCAATCGAGCCGAGACCACCTCATGCAGGCGATCTCGGAGCGATTGCTTTGGCACGGATCCGATCGCTGATTGCCCTGTTCACAAATGCCAAACGAACCGCACTAACTGGGCAAAAGCGCCAGGTTCCGGAACAAAAATCTAGGTGTGAAAGCACCCTAATATGCATCAATAAAACAGAGTAAAACTAAAAGGATAAAAAGCCAAAGAAGAGAAAGTAAATACACAAATATGATAACCGATCTCTATTTTAACTTAAAGCTGTTTTTTTTTAAGTATTTATCATTATTCCAGTTCTACATTGTCACACAATCCTTCGGAAATGCATATATTTTCATACGTCCTTTTTTGTCCCTGTTGACTTTAAAGTGAAACGTGACCTGGACGTGTTTCATGAGACTCAACCAAAAAGCTTTTACTAAACCCACAGTAGTTATTCCACTGACTGCATCTGCGCACTTTATGAAATATGAGCTATAAGCTGGAAGTGTTTTGAGATACACCTCAGCTTCCAGGTCTAAATGTGGCATTAGTCTCCCTTCAGAGTTCCCGCTCCATTTAAGCAAAGCTCAAGTTATCTCTGTGTAAACATCAGCGAAAAAACGCACCCTAACCAGCTAACCTCATCTTCCATGTCAGCAGCGACGGCTCTGTTTACTTAAAGAGAGGAACAGCCATTACTGCCCAGAAAAGGCACTTTAAGCGGTGGCTACATCAGTCATCTAAACCACACTCCCAAAAACACGCTCTGCATTCCACATGTTCTCAAGAGCTATTCCTGCTGTTACTACACAAATACTGCTCCATCTGAGCCGCACGCACTTTTACGACACACACAAAATCTCCAAGATGGATTTAAACATCTGAAGAGCGAGCTGAGAGCACCGCATGTGCATTGTAAAAATCCAAAAGTGAGCTTATCTGTACGAGTTGTTACTTCTTTAAAGGTGCTGTATGCAAGTTTTTGACTCTTCTAAAGCATAAAAATGCCATAATATGTTTGCAGATATTTAAGAAACTAGTGAACATTCCTGTTTATCTGAAAAGCAATGCTAAAGTCAGATATTCTGCTTTGAAAATATAAATTACGTGCCAGAATGTCTGTCTTTGTTTTGATTCTTTTAAACCACCCAATGCCGGTTTAACCAATTATATTTCAGCACCCCGGGTTGCCTTCATGGAAAACAGCATATTTCATTCATTTAGTCAGGAAGGCTCTCAAAAAATGCATCCGTGACTGAAATGCGACCACCGGTGGACAGTAGCAGCCCCGAAATGAGACGCAGACTCAGAGTTCCACATGAGATGATTATTAATTAGCAAAAAATATAAATCAGGGCTATTGAATTAGTTTGTCATGGGGGCCAGTTCATTAAAAGCATCCTAAAAGAGGGGTATGTAAGACTCCTTAAGACACCCATGTTGTATTTCTCGACATTAAAATGTTAATATACTGTATTTTGAAACTACATAACATCAGCATTGTAGAACGTCCCTTTTTTACAAACATATTCAAATGTTGTATTTCAAAGCACAACAAAAGTGCATTGCTGAAGTAGGCTTCTTCTACATTCAAACACATTCATATGTTATGTTTTGAACTGCACAATAATTATAGATTTTGGTTGTATTATAGTCTGAGGAATAATCATGGTTTCACGGTTATCACGTCTAATGTAATTTTAAGCTTTATATTAGCTAAGAATTTAAATGAACGGTTTTTATTATCTGTGTTCATACATACATACATAATCATTTCAATAATTTGTAATAATTAATCTAACATATTTTGTTTACATTGCACTGAAAGCCACAACTCTCACCGATACGGCGTGAGATGTTTTCTACTTGGTGCGTCTGCATCGCTTCGCTTGCGCATGCATATTGGCATATATTCTAATATTGGAAATAATGAACTTGCGCGCTGAAAAGACGCAATATGTGAACGGCCGCTGCTATAGTTAATCCAGTGTGCGTACATATCAGGCTTGGTGTATAAGCTTAGAACTTTAAACTAGCGCAGGTGGCATAACTTTGTTTAGTTGCAGCAGTTTCATTTCGTGCAACAAAAATGCGGCATTGATAAGCCTTTACGATTAAGTATCCAAATGTTTTTGGCTGCTCGCAACACTCGCTTAATATCAGGTGACTCACGCTGTACGCAGCCTTAACTGCAGCTTGTGCTATATTGAACAGACGCATGTCACTTTATAACTAAATGTGGCGAGGGGGCGTGGCCGAGAGCCGTGGGAGCGAAACGAGGCCCGCCACAGATGAGATGCACCTGTGGCGCGCACCTGCCTTCAATCCCATGGAAGGAGCTCTGGACTATAAGAGGAGGAACGATGGCAGAGGAGAGAGAGAGAGGACCGGGCCCGGACATGTTTTACTTTTGCTTTCAGTTTGACGGCAGTCTCCGTGAGGAGCTGCCGTCCGTTTTGTTTTGATTTAGACGGCAGTCTCCGTGAGGAGCTGCCGTCCCCTTTTATTAATAAATATTTATTTGAAGTTCGTCGGTTCTCCGCCTCCTTCTTCCCGTAACTTCATTACACTATAGTGGCCGTTTTTCGGCTGAACAAAATTTATTTTTGATGTCTTGGTCAAACTATACTGTATGGAGGGCCGGAACACATTGCCTCACGGGCCGGCCGCCAATTAAATAGCCCTGATATAAATATTATGAACATTAACATTAGGTGAGCAGGTTACATTGTAATGCTGTGTTCTAACAACACAACAGAACATGTTCTCAATAATATTTGTAAAGGAAACATCGGCCCTATATGTGCCATTTACATAAATTTCAATTAATATGAAAAATGAGAGCATGTTTTTACCAAAACTAATATTGGATTTTATTTATGCATGTGTGTGTAAAACAATATAACTTCTCTAAATAAGTTGTTACTCCACTCTGTTTAAAGCATCATTATGGGAATTTTACGTTATAACTAACGTGGTTCAAATGACGGATCTGCGATAGAGAAGCTACGGGTTTTGGGAAACACTCGTCACTACATCGTTCTTTTCTCAAACGATGCATCGTACACTCTCAGAAATAAAGGTACGCGAGCTGTCACTGGGGTGGTACCTTTTCAAGAGGTACAAATTTGTACCTAAAAAGGTCCATATTAATACCTCAAGCGTACATATTACTATCTAAAAAGTACAAAAGTGTTCCTCTTAAAAATTTGTAGGTACTAATATATACTTCTGAGGTACCAATATGGACCCTTCAAGTACAAATGTGTACCTTTTGAAAAGGTACCACCCCAGTGACAGCTCACGTACCTTTATTTCTGAGAGTGCACTATGATAGTTTAGCCACGAGTTACGTCGTTGTTTGGGAAACGCACCCCTGGGTGTTTCTCTTAGTCTCGCACTGAACCCAGTCGACCAATCACAACAGACTGGATCATTAGACCAATCAGCGCAGATTAGCCTCATGCAAAGGAGGGGTTTGGGAAGAAATGAATCGCTGAACAAATCATAAGGGAGTCGTTGGGATAATCAGGTAAAAATAAATACATATTTTAAGACAATGAAAGTGTTTTTTGACCTTGCATCCATATCAGCCTGTTGTTGGAGACCCCCAAATCCAAAATATGACATTTTATATTGCATAATAGGGGCTCTTTAAAGCTTTACTCTTCTAATAATAAATAAACAATTGGTTAGAATTTCGAAGCACAGTTGGCCAAATTAATTTTCCATAGAACTTTTTGTTAGTTTTGTTAGGGTTAGGGTTGTTGAAATTGCTTCCCCATTCACAGTTACATTTTAGTCAATACATTCTATTTAGCCACTTTTACATCCAGTATCATATGACCAGTTTTAAGCCTTATTCATATAATGCTATAATAAAAATCTAATGCAGTACATGCATGTTTCATCTGCCACATACATTAACAGATTGAATATTAATCTGTCAACAGAGTCGATTACTGAAAAATCACTGACGCCAACTGAGGCGGACACCAATCACAATCACTTCACTCTTTTCATTGACACCATTAAGGACAAGGGCTCAACCCAGGGAAGTCATACTTAAGTTTTAAATTTTGTTATCCTGTAACAGCTGCAGAAAGCAAAAGCTTGAATTATGTATATCCATTATGTTTTAAACCAACCTATATCTGCTGCTATGGTTATTGGGATGACGTATTGTGGAAATAGGTTGCACAATTGTTTTTTTAATCAACATTTAGAAAAACTGTAAAGGTTTTGTGCAAGTTTCTAATGGAAATGCTCCAAACACTGCAGAAAGTTAACCTGTGTGTGTGTGTGTGTGTGTGTGCGTGCATGCGTGCAGTCCTGGTATTTAACACTTTGTGGAAATCAAATGTCTCGCCTACTTTAGCAATACCAATAACTTTTGAGCTGGCAGGGACATTTTTTTGGTCGCCAAGAAGAAAGACGTTCATAAATAATTCAAAATGATGTATTTTTGAAAATGTAAAACTGCAAAATGTTTTCTGAGAGGGTTGTGTTGCATTTGTATGGGGTACGAGGACAGAATATACAGTCTATACAATATAAATATCAGTACGTCTATGAGAAGTCCCTTCAAAACATGAAAACCTAACATGCATGTGTGTGTTTGCATGTGTGTGCGGGATTTGAGGTGTGGATGGGGCAAGTGATTAGGACAGTAATTATAGGCCTGTGCGACACAAATTCTTCCCATTCCGCACAAGTATCTCCAAAGCAGAACAAGCAAAATGCACATGTCTGCATATGTAAATGCTAAATATCACAAATATTATACAAATTCAATAGGATTTTGGGTTCATGTGTTGATAAGTGTCCAAACTGCTGAAACATTCTTCAATAAAAATAATATTTTTCTTAGTACTTTTTTTAAGAGCAGAATAAAGTTTAAATTTTTTAAAAGAAAAGTCCAGATAACCTGCAACATAAATGCCCAATTTTGAGATATTTAATGCATTTGTTCAGTTGTTTCAAATATTTATCATTACAACAAAACATTTTAATGAGCCTTTCTTAAGATGGAGATGTTGCCGTCATTTCTTTTACATGTGTCTAGAGTGAATGTATCTGCATGTGTGTGCTGACTTGATTAAGTGAATGATTCTTGAATGTGAGCTGTCGGAATTTAGGCGACACATTACTGCGTTTAAAACTGTCACTCAAAAAAAGGCTATTTAAAAAGTCACTCAAACGATATGCTGTATTTTGTTTTTTCCATCTCCATACTTGAAGCACCTACTTCTCTTTGCTTACAGGCTTGTGTAAACTGCTGTAAAGTTGATAAATGATAAAATAACATAAAATTGTCAACATATTTTCACATCTTGTTGTCTTCTTCAAGAAATCGTCTAAATTCTAGGAAAAAAAAACGTTGACAATAGTATTGATAAGAACCGGTATTGATAAGCGGTATTGGAATATGTATCGATATTGATAAAATCTAAACGATACCCATTAAAGTCTAATGATGGCTAAACATTATTTACAACATTATCATTTTTAATCCACTTATATCTAATTATAAATAATTTTGCATCAAATTATAGAAAATAATTTGGACTCTTCTAAAGCATGAAAATGCCATAATATGTTTGCAGATATTTAAGAAACTAGTGAACATTCTTGTTTATCTGAAAAGCAATGCTAAAGTCAGATATTCTGCTTTGAAAATATGACTTACATGCCAGAATATCTGTCTATGTTTTGATTCTTTTAAACCGCCCAATGCCAGTTTAGCCATTTATATTTCAGCGCCCCGGGTTGCCTTCACGGAAAACAGCATATTTCATTCATTTAGTCAGGAAGGCTCTCAAAAAATGTATCTGTGACTGAAATGCGACCTCCGGTGGACAGTAGCAGCCGTGAAATGAGACGCAGATTCAGAGTTCCACATGAGATGATTATTAATTAGCAAAAAATATAAATCAGGGCTATTCAATTAGTTTGTCATGGGGGCCAGTTCATGAAAAGCATCCTAAAAGAGGGGCATAAAAGACTCCTTAAGACACCCATGTTGTATTTTTCGCCATTAAAATGTTAATATACTGTATTTTAGTAGAGATGCAATGGAAAATAGTATCAATAACAGTATTGATAAGAACTGGTCTCGATAAACAGTATCTGATAATTTATCAATATAGAAATAATATAAACGATACCTATCTCTACGTGAGATGCAAGACCTACGTTGAGGTCTAATGATGTCTGAACATTATTTTCAAAATAATAGATTGAATCCACTAATACTAACTGTTAAAAATGTTCTACTTCTTGCAAAGACTTTTGCAACGGATTGTATAGAAATAGCATTGATAACAGTACCAATAAAAAACAGTATTGATAGGTGGTATTGAAATATGTATCGATATCGAAATTATCTTAAAAAAGATACTCATCCCTATACAAGACCTACACATTGAGGTCCAATAATGTTTGAACATTGTTTACAGCATTATTGTTTTTAATCCATTATTAGCAATTGTTAATAATGTTCAATTTGTTGCACAGACTTGCATCAAACTGTAGAAAATAGCATCGATAACATTATCGATGGGAACCCGTAATATTAAGTGGTATCGAAACATATCTATATAGAAATAATCTAAACGATACCCACATTATTTACAATATTATTGTTTTTAATCCACTATTACCAATTGTAAATAATATTTAATTCGTTGCAGACTTTTGCATCAAATTATAAAAAATAGCATCAATAACAGTATCGATAAGAACCTTTATTGATGGGAGATATCAGACTATGTATCGATATCGAGAAAGTTTAAACCATACCAATCCCTTTGCAGGAAGCAAAAACCTACATTGAGGTCTAATGATGTTTAAACATTATTTACAATCTTATTGTTTTTAATACACTAACACCAACTGTAAATAATGTTCAGCTTGTTGCAATAACATTTGCATCAAATTGTAGAAAAAAAAATTAAATAACAGTAAATAACAGTATCAATGAGAACTGATATCGATGAGAAATATCGGACTATGTATCGATATAGAAAAAATCTAAATGATACCCATCCCTTTGTGGGAACAAGACCTACATTGTGGTCTAATGATGTCTGAACATTATTTACAACATTATTGTTTTAATCCACTAATACCAATTGTAAACAATGTTCTACTTCTTGCAAAGACTTTTGCAACAAATTGTAGAAAATAGCATCGATCACAGTATTGTTAAGAACCGGTATCAATAAACAGTATCGGAATATGTATCAATATCGTAATAATCTTAAAGATACTCATCCTGACACATAACCTACATTGAAGTCTAATGATGTCTAAACAGTACTTACAACATTATTTTTTTAAATCCACTATTTCAAATCGTAGGATATGGCATCAATAACAGCATCGATAAGAACTGGTATCGATAAGTGGTATCAGAATATATATAGATATTGAAATAATCTTAAAGATACTCATCCTGACGCAAGACCTACATTAAGGTATAATGATGCTTTAGCATTGTTTACAACATTATTGTTTTTAATCCACTAATACCAATTGTAAATAATGTTCAGCTTTTTGCAAAAAAACTTTTGCATCGAACTGTAGAAAATAGCATCGATAACAGTATCGATAAGAACCGGTATAGATAACGGTATCGATATATGTATCGATATAGAAAAAATCTAACTGATAGCCATCTCTTTACAGAAAGCAAGACCTACATTAAGGTCTAATGATGTCTGAAAATTATTTACAACTTTATTGTTTTTAATATACTATTACAAATTGTAAAACTTTTGGATCAAATTGTAGAAAATAGCATCGATAACATTATCAATGGAAACTGTTATCAATAAGCAAGATCAGAATATGTATCGATGCAGAAATAATCAAAATGATACCCATCCCCATGTAAGGTACAAGACCTACATTGAGGTCTGATGACATATCGATATTGAAATGATCTTAAAGATACTCATCCATATGCAAGACCCACACTGAGGTCTAATGATGTTTGCACATTGTTTACAACACTATTATTTTCAATCCACTAATACCAACTGTAAATAATGTTCAATTTGTTGCCAAAACTTTTGCATCAAACTGTAGAAAATAGCATTGACAACAGTATTGATAAGAACCGGTCTCGATAACAGTATCAAAATATGTATCGATAATGAAAAAATCTAAACGATACCCATCCCTACGCGAGATACAAAACCTACATTGAGGTCTAATGATGTCTGAAAATGATTTACAACTTAATTGTTTTTAATCCACTTATACTAATTGCAATTAATGTTCAATTTGTAGAAAAAAGCATCGATATCAGTATCAATGGGAACCAGTATTGCTAAGTGGTATCGGAATATATATCGATATCGAAAGAATCTTAAAGATACTTATCCCTGTGCAAGACCTACATTGAGGTCTAATGATGTCTGAACATTGTTTACAACATTATTGTATTTAATCCACTATTACCAATTGTAAATAATGTGCAACTTGTTGCGAAAACGTTTGCATCAAACTGTAGCATCAACGGTTTTGATGGGAATCGTTATCGAAAAAATCAACACGATACCCATTCCTTTGCAGGAAGCAAGACCTACATTGAGGTTTAATGACGTCTGAACATTATTTACAATATTATTGTTATTAATCCATACCTTACCAACTGTAAATAATGCTTAATTTGTTGCACAGACGGATCGTTTCTCTTCATAATACCTTAACAGATCATTTGACACCATGTGTATTGCGGTAAAAATCCTACTTAATGTTTTAATTAGTTAGATGGCATAGGAGTAAAGCAACACAATTGCATTTTTGTGTGTACTATCCCTTTAAGGCCCCAGATCCCGAGTGCCTGTTATTGCAGAGACAAATTCCCAGCATAAAAGAGAAGGAGATGAATAGAAAGAGGAAAATAAACTGAGTGCCATTATAGCCAATGGAGTAAGTGGGGTTTCCCCAAGTCTGAGTAGTATGTATGTGTGTGTGTGTGTGTGTGTGTGTGTGTGTGTGTGTGTGTGTGTGTATGTGTGTTTAATTTTAAAAGGTCATCATTTTTATATCGTTCAAGAATATTCTACTGACAACTAACACTGTTTGGATGTAGAAACCAACTATATATTCCACACTGCATTGATCAATTTTGGAGACAAAACTGTTCCATTGAAATTGGAAACGTTCCTGTGTTTTTTTATGGCATTAGGGTTTGGGTTAGTCTTTGGTCAGTATAATTAGCTTCATATAAAAACATTAAGAGTCTATGGTATGTCCTGGTATACCTAGACTAACGTGTGCGTGTATGTGCGCTCCTACCTGTGATCTAATGTGTTAAACAGACTCACTATTTTCAGACGGACAGAAAGAAAAAGAGAGCCAGAGAAAAAGGGAAACTCCCGGATATTTTCAAGAAGTTTTCCAGCAGTCTCTGCCAACACAGACACACCATCCAAGAGAAACGCCAGCACAAACGCAGCCTTTCTGCTGCTTTTTTTCTGCTCTGGCAAACGTCCAGACATCTTGAAATGAGTAAAAGGGCTTAAAGACGTGAGGAAAGAGGGTAATGTGTTCCAGAGCTCAGACAAACAGAGCGTGGGAGTGTTGATGAGGAGCTCATACCTGTAGCCGAGCTGTAGGACACGGCGATGTCTCCGCTCATATCCGCTGGAGGATAGAGGCCGTTCAGAAACGCTGAGAAGCTCACCACTAACTCACTGCCACTGCCTGTCAAACAAACACACACACAAACACACTGGATGTTTACAAAGGCTTGTCATTGTGTGGGTTGTGCAACATAAATAGTACTTTTTTTATTATTAGTGTGGTAAATTGATACAAACTGCATTGGATTATTCAGATTAGGGGTTCATTTCACTCAAGAAACAGTCAAAACATCTCACAATGTATTATTGAGTCAAAAATATTATTGACGAGTCACTTTTGATTTTTGGGTACAATTAAACATACACTACCTGGGGACACTACCTTAGGAACAACAAATAATAACTTGACTTCTAGTTGATCATTTGATATCCAAAGTGGCTGACTGTATATGTATATGTACAATTAAATTACACTTATTGTCCCAAAATAAAATATGATCATGCCTTGATTTTTTATTATTTAATTAGGACAGTAAGGTCTGACTTTGTTTAGACAAAAGTCTTGTCACTTAACAGAAATATTGTACAGCATAGAATATAAAGTCATGGTGCATAATAAATAGTGTATGACTCCCATAAACTTGGAGGACTGCATCCATACATCTCTGCAATGACTCAAATTACTTATTAATAAAGTCATCTGGAATGGCAAAGAAAGTGTTCTTGCAGGCCTCCCAGAGTTCATCAAGATTCTTTGGATTCATCTTCAATGCCTCCTCCTTCTTACCCCAGACATGCTTAATAATGTTAATATTTGGTGACTGGGCTGGCCAATACTGGAGCACTTTGACCTTCGTTGCTTTCAGAAACTTTGATGTGGAGGCTGAAGTATGACAAGGAGTGCTATCCTGCAGAAGAGAATTTGTCCTCTTCTGTGGTTTGTAATGTAATGGGCAGCACAAATGTCTTGATAGCTCAGGCTGTTGATGTTGCCATCCACTAACCAGATCTCTTGCGTGCCCCATACTGTATGTAACCCCAAACCATGATTTTTCCTTCAACAAACTTGACTGATTTCTGCGAGAATCTTGGGTCCCTGTGGCTTGCAATAGGTCTTCTGCAGTATTTGTGCAGTTCAACAGAAAAAAAATCTACCTTTTGCCACTTTTCCAAATGACCAACTAGAAGTCAAGATATTATTTGTTGCTCTTACAACTGGGATCGACGACAAGACTTTTGTCAGGTAGTATACATTTGACCTCATATGTGAATTATATTTTTTCAATAATAAGATCTTTTTAAACTTTTAATCTTTTAAGTAAGATTTGTTATTGCTAAACATATGGTGATATATACACAGACAGTGATTAATTATAAATAAGTCTATAAGAAAAGGTCTAGTAAGTCTATGAGAAGGGAAATTTCAGCAAAAATTTTCTCAACGTTTTCTTTAACTCAAAGTTTTCTTAAACTTTTATTAATTTCTTTCCTCTGTTGAGCACAAAACTAGGTATTTTGAAGAATGTAGAAGTAAAAATATAGAAGTCGGTGGCTGTTTATTTCCCCAAGCATTCTTCAGTATATCTTGTTCAACAGAAGAAAAAAAAAACTCAAACAGGTTTGGAACGCCACTCTATTTAAAGTCTGACTGAAATAATGTTTATGTTGCTAGC
Organism: Danio tinwini; assembly: GCA_903798205.1. NCBI lineage: Eukaryota > Metazoa > Chordata > Actinopteri > Cypriniformes > Danionidae > Danio > Danio tinwini. The sequence continues at coordinate 8,343,249 of CAIGQZ010002445.1, read as the reverse complement.
TCACATTGTTGTTCCTAAATAAATCATAATAAATAATCTGCGCAAGTCAATCAACTAAAAAATATATGTTTATTTTGATAATCTTCATTGAAAGTCTGATCACTTGCTTCTGCGTTTGGAGTGGTGGTCCTTCTGTTGAATTTGGAAAAACTAACATGTGATTTTAATGAAGACATAGGCTTCACCGTTTTTAAGAACGTACTGTGGTTGCGAACAATTCTGCTACTTAATGACCGAAACACGCCGAGCCAATGCCAAACAACAAAGCATTTAGTACCATTCCCACAGTAATTGTCACTCACCATGCAGAGATTCGCTCATGCAAATCTGTCTGATAATCTACAGTATAGATTGCAAATATTTGAACATTTAGCAAAATTAGAGCTGGCCTGTGTATAAATAATATATATTTTTTATTTTATTGGTATAGCGACTGTAAAAATTATTTCTCAAAGCACTTTACGCTTAAAAAATACTAGAATAACAGAAGATACAAAATTATATATAAACAAAAAATAAAATAAGTCAGAGACATTGTAAATATAAAACCGATCAAAACTGCACATACAGCTCACAAATAGTCTAGTCTAGTCTAACTCTTTAAAAGGTTGTGCATGGCTAATATTATAGAGGAGTGAGTTCCAGAGTTTTGGATTTTAAATTTTTTCATTGGGTACATCACTTCTGTTTCTGTTCCAGTGTTCTAATTCGTTGTTGAATAACCAATCAGATCGCTCTCGTCAGCTGATTGCAGATGCCAATTCTACATGCTACATGGCCAACTTGATCTGTTAACCCAGGGTTTCTGCAGGTTTCACCGAGTTAAAAGTAAGACTTTAAGACGTTTTTAAGACCATTATGAATGAATTTATGAAGGGCTAAAGGCTAAGGAATTTTTTAAATGGCCCATATGGTAAAGACTTTTATTTGACCTATCAAAAACAATTATTATTATTTAATACATTTAATAATACAATAATACATTAATAATAAAATATTTTAGATTTTATTTCTTAACTAAATATTTTAAATATTGTGTAAAAACAAGCAAGCTCTACTTGTATCCATACACTTTTTTTCCAACATAAACTTTCTTTAAAATAAAAAAATGAACAAATGTTTTAAAAGTTTTAAAAACTATAACAAACGAAATCTATGCACAACAATCTGTCCAGGTCAGTGTTTTGAGCAGTAAATATATGGAGAACTTTTAAACAAATGTTATTATTGGGAAAATAATCAAACCATTATGATAAATAGAGTTAAAAATGACCTTTTTAAATAAAAAGTTTAAAGTTTTATTGAGATTAGGATTGTTGGTGATTTTATGGGTCCTGGCCAGATTGGGTAGCAATATATGAACAAAGGAAAATTAAGACCTGTTAAAAAAATATTTAAGACCTACAACACAGTATTTTTAGTAAATTTAAGACTTTTTAAGGCCTAAAATTTGGATTTTAAGATTTAAGACATTTTAAGACCCTGCAGAAACCAAGTAACCTGACAAGAGCCAACGTGTGGAACAAACCAAACTAACTAGACAGACCAACAATGGCCTGACAAAATCCCAACAGTCGACCATCAGCTTGGTATAGCTTCTTCCTAGAAAGTTTCTTTAAGTCTACATGAACTGGAAGCTGCAATAATTTTTCCTAAAGAAACAGAATATTAAAAGAGAAAACAATCGGCATGGCTTGTTTTTTTCCACTGCGGGCTTATTAGATGTAGTAAAGTAGGCATTTCATTTAGAAAGATCTGTTTCTGTTCATTGCGAAAACGTACAGTTAAAGGGGTGTGGTTAAGTATGTTAGCCCCGCCCGATACCTCAGATAGATGCAATCTGAAAATTTAACTGAAAACAAACAGGAAGTGCATTTTCAGGGCAAACTTTTTTTTCCTAATGACCACAAAACTAGCACCGTGAACTAATGCCGAGTTCAGATTGCATGATTTTCAAAGGAGTCGTGTCATGGATGTTTTCACACTGCATGACTATCTGGGCTAGTTTTCTGTCGGCGCTGTGTTTACACTGTAGGATGAATCGGTGACAGGAGAGTTCACACTGCCTGATTTTAAAATAGGAAGAATCACAGGCAACTTTGTCCAAACTACGTCTCACAGCCGAATAAACGCGAGAAGTGACATGGAAACAACGCGAGGTCACATAATATAGCTTTCGTTATTAACTACATAATGGAAAAATAAGGCTTTAGCTTCAGAAACTTGTGTTGCTCACCTGGCTTTTGAAGAGAATTAACAATCTCTTCTCACCTTTTTTTTTTACTGATTGTAATATTGATCAGATGATACATCAAACAGACACAGTGCTCCTTCCAATTTTACACTCGTTTGTCCTCCATTTTTTGGGTCCAAATAGACCAATTACCATGTTTGTAAACATACAGGGTGCGCGCGCAGGGAGGTGGCAGAAAAAAACCGGGAGCGCTACCAGTGAGGGAATCACATTCGATTCGGTACAGAGTTTGTCGTTATCTTAGAAATAAGTTATATTGATTACATATTTTATATATTATTTGCATAATGCTTTCAGCGTATTATAAAAGCTTGTCACCCAGTGATAAGCACAGTGATTCTGCAAAATTAACGATAAAGTGAGCAGCGTTCGTCTGACAGGTCCATTTGCGATAGCACCATGGATATTAAATAAGATGAAATGACCAAGCATCAGCCCGAAATATACAATCTCATTGAAGCGATTTTACAAGAGAGAAGTTAAAGGTCTACAAGTGTTTGGATGCCAACAATTGTGTTCTGTGTGGTCATGTGCAAGAAATAATGTTCCCTGATTACCAGATTCAAAATTATGTAGTGCTAAAAACCGAGGTTCTGCCGAGCCAAAGACAAGAAAAAAAAGACGGAGCTAACGTTATACAAGGCCAATCATCAACAGCAAAACTGCATTCTGACAGAGATCTACACCTGTACGGCAGGCCCAGAGTATGTGAACTTACACATAAAGGTAAAGTTGGTTTTATATTCGCACATTCCGACTTTCTCCTTAATAATATAATCTTATAAAAGTATTATTTGCAAACTCTAAATAGCGAAATCATATTAGCAGCCAATGACTATCAAAGTACAACATTGTTCACAGTCAAATAAACAGTGTTCATGTTGTTTTCAAGTCACACTTGCAGGTTATTTCAGACCGAATATTCAAAGTGCCGTGGTAAACAATATAGGAAGTGTGTCACAACTTGTCACTGAATGAATGTGAGAATATAAAACCAACTTTAATTACTTACACTTTCACGTTTCATTTTTAGCATTCAGTGTCCGCAGTTTAATTAACCATATGTAACTGTTTTGCCAAAATCATTGCTGCAATCAAAAACGAGTAATGTGTATGATTCAGCATAGCGTGAACTTACCTGATATAACATGAGAACTGCAGAGTCCAGCATTTATAATTAGGTCCTCACTTCATTCAGCTCCCTTTAAGCCAAAGACGTCTGCAGTCGGCATTGAAGGCAGTGTGGTGTATGGTAAAAGTTTCGTTTTCTATTTTCGAGTTTTTTCGAATTTGGCATCCTACTGCAAAACACGACATGTTTGCTATTGCAGCTGGTCTTTTTTTGCAACCGGGCACCCGTGTGACGTAGGTTAGTAATTCGTTTATAAACTAAAAATGAGCGCTTTTAGCTTCTACCCCAGCCTCTCGCTAGCCTGCAGGTAACCACACTAGTGGATGCCGCTCTCTCATTGGCTGTAGGTGATCGCCGATGTTATTTTCAATCAGAAAACATTTCACACGACATGATTTGAATCGCCGACAGCTCCAGATATTTAGGCGATTCTCTCATATCGCGTCCTTGATTGTTCATACTGTGTGATTGTCACTCGCGTGCACGAGCACCGATTTGCCAATGATTTTCAGCATTTGTCAGAAATTTCTCAAAACCTGTCGGCGAGTCAAAATCAGGGCTAGAACTCGGAACTCAGTCTGCAGTCTGAACTCAGCATAGCAAAACATGGTTAGTTTTTAATTCATTTGTACTTTAAGAACAAACAACAATACTTATGGTATGGGTTGAATGAGGCCAAAATTTATCTCTACGAATTGATCATTCATTTTCGTTCGGCTTATTTATTGGCCAACTTATCCAACACATGTTTTACACAGAGGATGCCCTTCCAGCCGTAACTCAGCACTGGAAAACACCCATACACTCCCGCATTCACACACACACACACCCTATGGTCAATTTAGTGATTCAATTTACCTGTAGCGCATGTCTTTGTACAGTGAGGGAATCCGGAGCACTAAGAGGAAACCTACAGCAACACGAGGACAACATGCAAACTCCACAATGAAATGCCAACTGAGCCACCGTGCCACCCTGCTTATGTAGCAATCATTAATAAATGGTTTAGCTCTTTATGAGTTGAACATCAACTCATGATTATCGTGCATTAATTAAGCATTTATTAATGAATATTAGTGCACTTGCATTGTAAAGTGTTACCACAAAAACTCTCAAGAATATATGGGTGAATAGGGCCCGATTTTATTTTCACTAATTTTATTTTCAGCTCTACTAATAAAATACACTAAATACATTCCATTAGAGTGGTTTTACCACAGTTAACAAGACAGCTTAATATGCAGCTTTGGTTTTACGTGTTATCTCTAAGTCTCTGGTAAGGTGATCTGTTTCAGCTTTAGTGTTTTGTGTGTCCACAGCGAGTCGCATTCACACAGGTGACTGAACCGCAGTAATGCCTGATTGCTGAGCACTTAGATTAAGTGTCTGGCCCCCTAGAACACACACACAAACCCCCTTCCGGAACACACCACGTCTGTCCTCCTGTCACTCACACACTCCCTCTGTCTGTGCTACTATCAGCTCATCGGGCCACAGCACTTTCTATTGGCTTCTAAAAGCTCGTTCGCTCTCTCTGGGAGGGCAGGCTTTTAATCTTTCCGTCTCACTGCCATGGGCAAACACTACACCATCAGGCACTCTCTCGTCCAGTGAACGATACACAAGTCCAGCCACCGTGATGTTGGCGTCAGTTTGAGTTGGCAGAAAGCATGACCTCCCCTCTTTTTTAGTTTTTAACCGTCTAGCTTCTAGGTGGTTAAATTAAGACCATTTGTGCTGACCTCACTTGACCTGCGCTGACAGTAGCCCACCCCTGGAATTTAAGAGACACATTAGAAACACCCGCAACGCAGAACACACACAGCACAAAAGCACTTAGAGAAGAATTCCTTTGACAAAAGCAGCTGTACGCACGGTGAGTGTGAGCTGTGGAGATTATAGCGGGCTCTTCTAAGGGTCTCTGACCTGTAGGGCATGTAGAAGTTCTGCCCTCTCGGCACTTACACTCACTTTTAAGCTGTTAAGCTGAGGTCGCTTTTTACCTTTAAGTTTAGTGTCAGATTAAGGTCTTAACAACTTGTCACATGACTAAATAAAAGTTAACGACTTAGAATGTCAGGCCAAATCTGATTTTAGTGCATATACTATTGGGAGTCTGATTCTGTACTACTACGTTGACGACGACTACTACTACTACAACTATGACAACAACTACGATTACTACTATTACTACTACTACGACTAATACTACTATGACTACTACAACTACTACTACAACTACTGCTACTACAACTACAACTATGATCACGATGACTACTACTACAATGACTATGATGATTACTAATATTACTATTACTTCTACGACGACTACGACAACTACGACTACTACACTGTAAAAAATCCAACTTACAAATTGCTAACTCAATTTAAAATTGTAAGTTATTTGGACATTTTTTTTTTAGCTTAGAGTCGAATTTACTTAGCTGCATCATGATTCAGCTGCATGTTTGGAACTGTTTGTTCAATGAAAGTAAAATATTCAGTTGAGGAGACTTAAAATTTTGATTTCTCAATATCTTCAAAAAATAAAAAGTTGAGTTAACTCAAAATTTTAAAGCAACCGGCTGCAAAGAAATTTTGAGTTTATTAAGCTTCAGTGTTTGAAGTTGTGCCAAATTATTCCATAAAGTATACTTGACTTAAACCAGACTTTTTCGGTCAACTTAAAAAAATTAATTGGCACAACTTCAACGACTAAAGTTTAATAAACTCAAAATATTTTGCAGCTGGTTGCTTTAAAATTTTAAGTTAATTCAACTTTTTATTTTTTTACAGTGTACGACTACTACTACTATGACTAAGATTACTACTACTATTACTACTACTATAAATACGAATACAACAACTACTACTACTAATACTACGACTAAGACTACAACTTCGAACTACTATGATGACTACTACGACTACAAATACTACTACTATTACTACTATGACTAAGACTACAACTAATACCACCACCATGACTATGACTACTACAACAACTACTACGACTACTACTACTACAACTACAACAACTACAAATAGTAATAATAATAATAATGTGTAAAATAAAAAGTACTTAAGGGGTCCAATAAGTATAAGGGACAGTTATCCTAAAATTTCCTTTTTCCTTGAAAAAGATATGGAAGTCAATAGTTGTTGTTTTTCCCCCAGCATTTTCAGTATTTCTTCTACTGTTTTTAATAGGACAACTACTACTACTATGACAACGACGATGACAACTACAATAAATACGATTACTACTACTACTACTACCACTACTATTACTACTACGAATATGACTACTACGAATATGACTACTACAACTACTACTACGACTACTGCAACTATGACTGCTACTACAACTACGACTATGACTATGACGACTACTACGATGACTACTACTATTATTATTACTTCTACGACGACTACGATTATGACGACTACTACAACAAAGACTGCTAAGACTATTACAACTATGACTACTACTATGATGACTACGGCTAAGATTACTACTACTACTACTATGAATACGAATACCACGACTACTACTACTACGACTAAGACTACAACTAATACCACCACCATGACTATGACTAATACAAAGACTACTACGACTACAACTACTACAACTACAACGACTACAAATAGTAATAATAATAATAATAATGTGTAAAATAAAAAGCACTTAAGGGGTCTAATAAGTATAAGAAGGGACAGTTATCCTTAAATTTCCTCAGTATTTTCTTACACTCAAGAGGTTCTATACTTTAGAAGATATTCAGAAGAATGTTTGAAAAAGATATGGAAGTCAATAGTTGTTAGTTTTTTTCCCCAGCATTTTCAGTATTTCTTCTACTGTGTTTAATAGGACAACTACTACTACTATGACGACGTCGACAACTACAATAAATATGATTACTACTATTACTACTACTACGAATATGACCTCTACTACTATGACTACTACAACTGCAACTACGACTACTGCAACTATGACTGCCACTACAACTACGACTATGACGACTACTACGATGACTACTACTACTATTATTACTTCTACGATGACTACGATTATGACGACTACTACAACAAAGACTACTACTACGATGACTACGACTAAGATTACTATTACTACTATGAATACGAACACCATGACTACTACTACTACGACTAAGACCACAACTACGAACTACTACTACTACTACTATGATGACTACTACGACTATGACTACTACTACGACTATGACTACAAACTACTACTACTACTACTACTACTACAACTACAAATTTTAATAACGATAATAATAATAATAATAATGATGATGATGATAATAATAATAATAATAATAATAATAATAATAATAATAATAATAATAATAATAATAATAATAATAATGTGTAAAATAAAAAGTACTTAAGGGGTCTAATAAATATAAGAAGGGACAGTTATTCTAAAATATTCTCACTTTTTTCTAACATTTAGTGGTTTTAGGAGTTTATTTTCTCTCTTGAGCACAAAACAAGATATTCAGAAGAATGTTTGAAAAAGGTGTGGAAGTCAATAGTTGTTTTCCCCCAGCATTTTCAGTATTTTTTCTACTGTGTTTAACGGGAGAACGATAGTCAAATAGGTTTGAAACAAGTGGAAGAAGAGTAAATGATGACAGAATGTTAATTTTTTGGGGTAAACTATATATTTAAAATGCTTTTAAATTAAAAGTATCTAAAATATGAATTTATTTCCATTTAATTTACCTTTAACATTTATTTGCAGTATGGTTATAGTTCACCCAAATTCAGTCATTATTTACTCACCCTTTACTTAATTTTACATTTTTTTTTCTGTCGAACAGAAATTAAGACATTTTGAAAAATGTTGGAAACTTGTAACCATTGACTTGGAAATCAATGGTTACAGGTCTCTAACATTTTTCAAAGCATCTTTTTTGTGTGTGTTTAACAGATGAAAGAAACTCAAATGGTTTTGAAACAAGTGAAGGATGAGTAAATGAATTTAAATTTTTAGGTGAACTATCCCTTTAACACCTGATCAAAATGTTTTGGGAAAAGGATCCTACGATGGTTTCTATTTATTTGTTTTTCAGTAGGTACATGTGAACAATGAAAGATTAATATATCATGAAGTAAGTTCTGAGCTGAATTAAAAGAACTTAAACTTGCTGTAAAGTGAAATACATTAAACATGTTTTTGTGGGTAGCTATTATAGGGATAGTTCACCCAAAATTAACAAAAAAAATGATTTAGCCACTTTTTGATCTAGGAGACTTTTGTCCTTAGTACAACATTAAAGAAGATTTTTAGCTGAATCGGTGGTTCTTGCTTGGTGCTTTATATAATGCAAGTCAATGGTGACCCATTTTTGACATTAAAAAGATTCGCATTCCCACAAGTCAAAATCAATCCCCGCGGCTCTATGATGGTGCACTGAGGTCTTGATTTGAAGTGAAATGATTAAACTGTGCAAGAAACTGAACATTATTTACAATGTTATTAGCTTTAATCCACAGCCTGATCAAATAGTTCTCGGTGTGCACACAAATGTACTGTATTGAGTGTGAATTAAAGCTAATAATATTGTAAACAATGATCAATTTCTTACACAGACAAATCACTTGGATACATAAAACCTAAGTGTATCCTCAGGAGTGACTGGAATTGATTTGGAGCTGTTTGTATGAGCTTTTGAATTTCAAAATGAGTCACTATTCACTTGCACTATACAAAATCACCACAGATTCAGCTAAAAATCATCTTTAATTTTCTTGCACAGACAAATCGTTTGGCTTCATAAAACCTCAGTGTATCCTCAGGAATGATAGGGATTAATTTAGACTTGTTTGTATGAGTTTATCTTTAATATCAGAATGGGTCACCATTCACTTGCATTGTATAGATGATTCAATTCAATTCAATTCATCTTTATTTGTATAGCGCTTATACAATGTAGATTGTGTCAAAGCAGCTTCACATGGAAGTTTATAGTGAATTGAAACAGTGTCAGTTCAGTTTTCAGTGTTTAAGTTCAGTTTAGCTCAGTTCAGTTCAGTGTGGTTTAATAATCACTACTGAGAGTCCAAACACTAGAAAAATGACCACAAACTTGCTAAAAATTACCACAAACTTGCTAAAAATCATCTATTTTTTTCTTGCACAGACAGATCGTTTGGCTTCATAAAACCTCAATATATCATCATGAGCTACAGGGATTGATTTGGACTTGATTGTATGAGTTTATTTTTAATCTCAAAACGGGTCACCACTGACATGCATTATACAAAATATCAAATCATCTTAAAATTTTTTGCACAGACAGATCGTTTGGCTTTATAAAACCTCAGTGGATCCTCAGGAG
>CAIGQZ010002445.1:8318328-8333473 GCA_903798205.1 Danio tinwini | reverse complement strand
GTGTATCCTCAGGAGTGACAGTGATTGATTTGGACTTGTTTGTATGAGTAAATTTTTGTTCTCAAAATGGGTAACCATTGACTTGCATTATATGTATGACCACCAATTCAGCTAAAAATCGTCATTAATTTTCTTGCACAGACAGATTGTTTGGTTTCATAAAACCTCAATGTATCCTCAAGAGTGACAGGGATTGATTTGGACTTGTTTGTATGAGTTTATATTTATTCTCAAAATGGGTAACCATTAACCTGCATTATACAGATCACCACAAACTGAGCTAAAAATTGTCATAATTTTTTTTTTTATAAATTGTTTGGTTGACAGTGATTGATTTGGATTGTTTGTATGAGTTTATTTTCTATTGTCAAAATGGGTAACTATTGACTTGCATTATACAAATCGCCACAGATTCAGCAAAAAATCGTCATAATTTTTTTTTCACAGATTGTTTGGCTTCATAAAACCTCCGTGTATCCTCAGGAGTGACAGTGATTGATTTGGACTTGTTTGTATGAGTTCATTTTTGTTCTCAAAATGGGTAACTATTGACCTGCATTATACAGATCACCACAAACTGAGCTAAAAATTGTCATTTTTTTTTTTAATAAATTGTTTGGCTTCATAAAACCTCAGTGTATCCTCAGTAAATGATTTGGATTGTTTGTATGAGTTTATTTTTAATCTCAAAATGGGTCACCATTCACTTGCATTATACAAATCACCAGAGATTCAGCTAAAAATCGTCTTTAGTTTTCTTGCACAAACAGACCGTTTGGCTTCACAAAACCTCAATGTATGCTCAGGAGTGACAGGGATTGATTTGGACTTGTTTGTATGAGTTTATATTTACACTCAAGATGGGTAACCATTGACTTTCATTATACAAATCACCACAGATGATTTAATGTTCTACTGAAAGAACAAAAAAAGGCTGAGGGTGGCCTGAGGGTGAGTAAATGAGCAGTATATTATATTTGGATGAACTATCCTTTTAATTATACAAGTAAAAAAAAAAATCAGAATGCCTTGGAGTGGCTTAAGACTGAAGGACGTGACACTCAGATCTCAACAGCATCTGACGTGTCCATCACAGCTGAGGAGGTTAAGAGTGATCTGTCAGTCACAGCTGAGCTTGATGAAGAGGACACATGGAGTTTCCAAACTGAACACACACTGAGCGCCACTCAAAAGACACAAGAGATATATACAGTCATGTGCTGGTGATCTGAGAAACAAACACTCCTAATTAGACCAATGCTTAGCAGTCCCATTGGGCGCATTTCCGCAGTTCTGCTGTTACTTATTCAATGCATCTAATCCAGGCTTAGTTAACCAAAAAACCCAAAAAACGAAGCATCTGTCATCATTTAGAGTCCTCATGTTGCTCTAAATCCAAAACGCTTTCTTCATCTTTGGAACAAATGAAGCTCTTTTAAGAAAACCGAAGAGAATTCTGCACTTCCATTGAAATTATGCTTTGAACTTCAAAACGTTGGGTTTGATTACTATTTTATGAAGTGATCGGAAAGCATGATCAGTTCAGAACACACACACAAACACACACAATTAATGAGAGAATACCTGAACAACCAAAAGAGATCACTAAAGTTATTATCAATTCTCTGGATTGAGTAATTAATAGGTATGTTTGTGAGTAAACTGTTTACTTGTGTTGTATTTTATTAACAACTGATAATGTCTGCTAAATATTAAATATGAACATTATAATCTTTTTTTACAGAAATTGATAATACTGTAGGTCAATACAAACTGTTCGATGTTTTCAGACCTTAAATCATGGGGGGAAATGTGTTGTTAATGCAGATCAGCTTCTGCATACATGCATGCATTTCCCTTTCCATTGCTGCACACTTGTGCAGTATTTTAAAAATAAACAAATAGCCAAATCAAAATCAACTAAAAATGTTAAAAAAGCATATGCATTTTTTCTGTTGTGAACTGCAGATCCACTTTTGTGTCAATACAAAAAAGGGGTACATTGTTTAGAGCAGATTCATTTAGTTTGGGCCTTGAAAATGATTTCTTGAAAATAATTATTTTAATTGAAAATTAAGTTAAATTGTCAAATTTCCAGAAAGCCAAAACATAGACAAATTAAATTAATTTAAATATTGAAATTAAATCATATAAAATTCAATGAAGTGTAATTTAATATAATTTATAATTTAATATTTTTTTTTATTTAATTTATTGTTTATTTTATAATTTAATTCTTCTACATAATTTTATTTATTTATTACTTTATTTAATGTACAATTTAATGCATAATGGAATGTATTATTTTCATTTTATTTTAAGCAATTAAATTAAATATTTACATTAAATTTTATTAAATGAAGTGCAATTTAATTTATAATTTAATTTATTTTATCATTTAATTTAAATTTTATTTTATCATTTAATTTTTTTATCATTTTAATTTATCATTTTAATAAATGTACAATTTTAGGCATAATTGAATGTATTTTTTCATTTTATTTTATGACAAGTTAAATTAAATATTGAAATTAAATCATATTAAATTAAATAAAGTGTAATTTATTAATTTTTTTTTCATTTATTTTATAATTTAATTTAATTTATAAATTATTTTATAATTAATCATTTATTTTATTAATTAACGATTAATTTAATGTATTATTTTTATTTTATTTTAAGACCAATTAAATTAAATTAAATATTAAAATTAAATCATATTAAATTAAATTAAGTTTAATTTAATTTAATTTATAATTAAATTTATTTAGTAAATTTAATTTATAATTTATTTTATAATTTTATTATTTTTCATAATTTTATTTAATTTAACATTTTATTTAATGCATAATTTAATGTATTATTTTCACTTTAGTTTAAGACTAATTTAATTAAATATTGAAATTAAATTGCAACAATGTAATTTATAATTTAATTTAATTTATAATTTATTTTATTAAATATTTTATTATTTTATTTAATTTAACATTTTATGTAACATATTATTTACTGCATAATTTAATGCATTTTACATATTATGTATTATCTTTATTTTATTTTATTCTATTTTATTTTTTTTAAATAGAGATTAAACCAGTAGAATCCTATACAACAACTTATGGTAATCAACAGTATTTCTCAACATTTTGAGGCACAAAACTTTTGGAAACATTTCCAGAAATCCTTCAGGTTGTTTAAAATATAATCTTTTTTTTTTTTTTTTTTGACACCCTAAAATCTTTTGATTTTGGATCAAAATGAGGCAGAGTAAATGATAAAAAAGTAAATTGTTGGTGAACTAACCTTTTAATTAAATTTGAAGACTAAATCACAATCAAAATCAAATTTATAATCTCTTTATTTCTGAAGTCTGTGAGATAGAGGCCTTAATTAACAGCATCATTTACATGCAAAAAAATTTGTTCAAGTTAATCCTAGAATGCTTTGTGATAAGCCAAGCTGACATATATACGTACAAGATGAGAAATGTAGATTTTAAATGCTGAAAAGTATTTATAAAAACAATTCAGTAGTATAATGAAAACACACTCATTATTTGACCCATTATTAGCATGTGCCATCCATTTTTATACTTTAGAGTGTTTCTGTGGTTGCACCGGGTCATGGAACAAAGCTAGAAGCAATTTGTGAAGAAAATGACAAATCACACACACACACAAAAAAAGAAACCACATACTTTACGGTTAAACCTTCTCCAAATATTGACTGTGGGTTTGGAAAGAGTACAGAACTCTGGCTGAATGAGTTGGCTCATCTGACAAAGAGCAGCCCATCACAACAAAAGCACATGGATAGAAATGCAAAGAGACGGAAGGAAAAGGAAATATCCTCCTCTTCAGCAAGCCTATCATGCGGTCTCCTGTATTTACATTCCTGAGCTGACTGAAGGGAGATTTGCTAGATGAAAAACGCTAAGAACACTTCGTCCACACTGTCAAAAATGCTGGGATCCACGCAATTCCTTCATGTTGTCCCAACACAAATTGATTAAGTTAAATTAATTGTGTTTACAAATATAAGTGGATTGAACATAAAACAATTAAACTAACTCAAGAACTGTGTTGATTTAGCTCTTTTTAAATACGTAGTTTGAACAAGAAGCTCAAATGTTGTTGTTTTTTGTTCTGCAAGACGCTTCCATCGACACCCACAAATGCAATAAGGCTTATCTACTTTCTTTCATGAGCTCCATAAAGACTTCGACAATTGGTATTGAAACAGAATCACAACAGCCTAAAAGCTCCCTTAAGACCAATTCACACTAAAAGAAAGGATACATGCTTTACCCTACTTTTTCCCCCAGCCATGTAGGTCAATGAGTTATTAGCTTGCCAAGTAAAATAGGATATCAAGTAGGTTTCACAACATTCCACATGTAGTTTATTGTATCTTTCTGTGAGTGATTTGTCTATAAGTGATATGTCAGATGACAATTTCCATTCAAGTTCATGACTTTTCTTTAAAATTACATTTAGCTCCAAAACTGAAGGCAGCTTCCTTTGCCCACCAGTCAATGAAAGCCTTTAAAGGTACTGTATAGTTCACCTAAAACTATATTTCTTTTTTAACGTATTGTCAGGTCATCGAAGTTGTGTTTTATTTTATATTTTCAGTAGAAGTAAATGCTTACACGATTCCAGTTTTCTTCAGAATATCTTTCTGTTCAACAAAAGAACGAAAGTTAAATAGGTTTGAATCCGTAACCAAACCTCATTTTATTATAATTATAATGAACAAATTAACAACAACAAAGCACTGGCTTCCAAAGTATTCGATTTTTTACTATGGAAGTCAATAGTTACAGGTGTTTAGCTTTTTTGTTTCAGTTTCACCAATAAAGGGATAGTCATAAAGGGATATCACCATTAAAGAGTGATATGACATTAAAGGGATAATCACATAGAGATATCACCATTTCACCATTAAAGTGACAGTCATAAACCAACTGAAATGAAGACTATGAAAGTCAATGGTTACACATTTCCAGTTTTCTTCAGAATATCTATTTTTGTGTTCAACAAAAGAGCATAGTCAAATAGGTTTGGATTCGTAACCAAACCTCATTTTATTATAAATATAATATAAATAAAAAAACAGCAACAACAAAATAGCGCTGACTTCCAGAGTATTTGTGTTTTTACTGTGGAAGTCAATGGTTACAGGTTTTTACCTTTTTTTGTTTGTTTCACCAATAAATAAATAGTCATAAAGGGATATCACTATTAAAGGGTGATATCACATTAAAGAGATAATCACATAGAGATATCACCATTTCAATTTTAAAGGGACAGTCATAAAACAATTGAAACTGAATGAAGACTACGGAAGTCAATGGTTACACATTTCCAGTTTTCTTCAGAATATCTATTTTTGTGTTCAACAAAAGAACGAAAGTCAAATAGGTTTGGATTCGTAACCAAACCTTATTTTATTATAATTACAATGAAAAAATTAACAACAACAAAATAGCGCTGACTTCCAAAGTATTTGTGTTTTTACTGTGGAAGTCAATGGTTACAGGTTTTTAGCTTTTTTGTTTCAGTTTCACCAATAAAGGGATAGTTATAAAGGGATATCACCATTAAAGAGTGATATCACATTAAAGGGATAATCATATAGAGATATCACCATTTCACCATTAAAGGGACAGTCATGAAACAATTGAAATTGAAACTGAAACGAAGACTATGGAAGTCAATGGTTACAGGTTTCCATCTTTCTTCAGAATATCTATTTTTGTGTTAAAAAAAGAACAAAAGTCAAAGAGATTTGGATTCATAACCAAACCTTGTTTTATTATAATTATAATGAAAAACAACAGCAATTTAGTTTTTTTCATGGAAGTCAATGGTTACAGGTTGTTTCAGTTTCACCAATAAAGGGATAGTCATAAATGGATATCACTATTAAAGAGTGAGGTCACATTAAAAGGATAATCATAAAGAGATATCACCATTTCAATTTTAAAGGGACAGTCATAAAACAATTGAAACTGAAAGGAAGTCTATGGAAGTCAATGGTTACACGTTTCCAGTTTTCTTCAGAATATCTATTTTTGAGCTCAACAAAAGAAAGAATCTCCAACAGGACTTTGAAATAAGCAAAAGGTGAATAAATGATGACATACTTTTCAGTTTTGGGTTCCTTTTAAATAAATGAGACAACTTTAAATAAAAAAATTATAATGACAAATGTAATATAGTTCCTTTGTATATTTATTTTTATCCTGCTAACTTTAAAGATTTAGATACTGAATGGCTTTCCTGAGGTAAATTCAGTATGTAGCCTGTTGTTTCTAACAAAAATAAAAAGATATAATTACATCACCATTTACTCACAAGTGCTTCTAAACATATTAATTAATTTTTTTCTGTTAAACAAAACAAGATAAAATGTTGCAGGTTTCAGCTTTCTTCAATAAAAATATCTTTGTTTGTGTTAAATGGAATAAAAGAAACTTAGAAAAGTTTCTTCTATAAGTTTGGAGTAAATATTAAGTACATTTTTAATTTTGAGTGTACTATCGCTTTAACAGTTCAAAAAAATCCCTTTTAAATATGTTTATATTTTAATTCATAACCACCATACGAAAGCAATATCTGATTTTCAATATTTAATTTTTTGTCATTTTTGATTAACAGTGATTTTTGGTAGTGTAAGACTTGAGATAAAACAAATACTTTGATGTCTTTGACAATTCAAACATGAGCTGGAAACACAGAGACAATCGGCTCATAAAACCCACCAGGTGGGAATGCGGGAAAGTCAGCTCATTCCTTTCCTTCATTTACATTTGAAGCACCCACTCCCTCTTTCTCCTAACTCACACAGAATGGTCATTTCAAAGTATGAATGTTCTATATCAATGCAAGTGACTTTATTTATCATGTCTGATATCATTTGAAATGTCTCAGTGCGACTGGTACAATGGTCTCATTCCCCTTTAGAAATAGAAATAATCTAAACAATAGATATATAACTTCAGATATCTTTTGAACCACTGCTAAGGGTGTCCCCTTACCTAGGGGGCCTTTATTCAAATGACCATTTGTTTCCTATAGGCACTAAATGCAAATGCCTTTTGTTGTTCAACACACCCCTTTCTTTGAGGAGTTCATTGTTCAACACACCCCTTTCTTTGAGGAGTTTTCTTGGTTTGACTACTTAAGGGGAAGTTTCTAAATGTTCGGGGCGATTCTGTACCCAGATTAGCCCGTAGCGTGGAGCTCTCATGCTCCACGCTATGTATATTTTGATGTCAGGTATGCTTTTTTTGATCTTGGATTTATCTTTGAGAATTTGATGTTTTGTATGAATTGACTAAATCAGAATCAGAATCAGAATCAGAATCAGAATCTGAATTGACTAAATGAATTGGCATAATCCACATTTACCTGACTAATAAATTGTTATGTTTTGAGTTACTCAGACAGATCTCATGTTATTATCTCTAGTAGATTATGTTAAGTCCATAACACCGCAAACCCCTGTATAGGTTAGTAACGGACTAAGACACGATAGACGGAGCAGCGTGGCACGCTATACGATGATCTTAGAGCTCCGACTAACACAATTGGTATTAATTCAAGTATACTTAGACTGTAAAAGGCCAATAATGGGTTTTCTATTTAGAACAACAAAAGATTGTTGAGACTAATCTAAATGTGGGTAGGCCTTCATCTACAAACTTATAATACTATTTAAATCATACGGTGATAATTCAAAGTTAAGTAAATTGGTCTGCCCAATTCTATAGTAATGATCATGGTAAGATTAAACAGTTTTGTCTTGATTTAGTAGATAGCAGCTCTATGGGGACCACACAACAAATATTCTAAACTGAGTAAGTAGGGTTCTGCCTTTTTAGAATAGTGGTTAATCGCCTCTGTTTAATGACCAAGACTAACAAGTTTGTGTATAAGAGATTGTATACTCGGCCAGTACAAGACTCAGGATGTTATAGGAATTTGAATGAACGAGAATAACATGCAATAACAAATCGAAGAGAGTATTCAATCATAACCTAAAGTAGCCTAATATTAAAAGAAACTAAATAATCTTATCAATGTTTTATAATTGGAGTCAGATAAAACGAGAATGAATATAGGCTATTAATAATCTAAACCACCTCATACTAAAATTGGAGTCAGATATGAGTTAAATTTAAAGTAAATCAACATTGTGCACTGGAAAGCCCGAACAGGCAATAAACCTTCATCCACCAGTAGATACCGTCGTTGGACTAACTGGTTGGACCCTACAGTAGCCCAGGTACACATAGATAGTACATTTAATTAGTCACAATTTTTTTTAGGTTGAAGTTATTTAAGAGACCACTGTAGTTTTTCTTTCTTCAGTGAAAGGGTACCAATGTCTGCATATAATTATTATACATGATCGTTTTCATAGCCACCATCTAACTGTTTATATTTCAGCAGCGATAACCATCTGCTAGCTACCTATTTCTGTCAAAGTACGAATCGAGTGTGAGTAATGCAGTTTGAATGGTCAAACCATTTAAAAGCAGCCAGCAAAGAATAAGTGAAACATGTCATTCTCCTCAACAATGTGAGTGAGAGTGTGTGTGATGTTTGAGTATACATTACACACTGCCAAGCACGCTCTAATGGCTCAAGCAGTTGTGTTGCTGGACAGGATGACATGTGGAAGTCTGGTGAAACCCGAGACGGAGGTCTTTCAGTAGAAACGTCTGAGTAGAAAGCTTGTCACGGTTTAGCATTTCTCGAACATTACAATGATGTAACACTGGCTTCCGGTTGGCCAGCATCAAATTGAATGTTTCAGACATGTATACTTTTGACCACACTCATAGAAATCATCCATCAGTCCAATCGATCACTCTAACCCTGCAAAAGGCCTCAGGTAAATGATGGTGTAAGATCTTTAGGGTGATGTTTGTTTGGGAAATGTTCATTTTGCATGCCAAGAGCAGCTGCTATAGAAGGGGAAGTAGGAATAATTTGGAAAAAAGTTCTCAGGTTACCTAAACAGTGGTTTTCTCCACAAAAACAAAAAAAAAGCTTCAGTTGCTATAAGTCAAATTGAACTTGAATACATTCACAAGCTGTTCACGGCATGACCTATGCAAGACTCAATGGAAAAACTATGTCAGAGTTTCCACCAATCTATATGACACTTTTCATTTTATACGGTGGAGATCAAAATTTGTGAACAACTTACAATTTCCTACATTTCAAAGTCACTGCTTAGTTGTTTTTGAAACAATAATACAAGTAAAAGTGCAGTTTTTAAACATCTTTAAACACCATGGGCTATTTTAACTATCTAAGCGCAAAGTTTAAAGTGCATAGTGCAAAAGCATTAAGGGCATGTCTTAATCCACTTTTGTTATTTTAAGGATGAAAAAAATACGGTCTGCGCCCCGGCACATGGTCTAACAGGGTTGTGCTTATTCTCTTAATGAGTTATGGGTGAGTTTTGAGCATAACGTGCTTTAAACCAATCAGCGTCTCAAATAAGCAAATATGGGAGTTTCCGTTTGGGCATGCACGAGGCAAAACAAACACAGATGCAGGGGAGAAAGACAGTGACTGTGTTTACATGGACATCAGTAAACAAATTACTTGCCAAATTATTAATTTGTTGACTTTAACTGCAGTTTGGCACTTTCACTTTTTATTTAGGAACATTTCCTGCATGTTGCCTGTGACAAACGACATATTGTATGCAAGGAACTGCTAATCCAATGTGTTACTGCACGGCGAATGGGAGAAAACTAATCCTCCTCATCTCTCTGTAACTTAGATGACTCGGTAGGTAGCGTCAGAAAGACGTGTGTGTATAGACTATCCTGTCACAAAATGCGGCGAAAATCCTGCACGGCGGGAATAGTTTGATCATGTTTACATTCGGAGAGCAGCATTTGCAGCGAATTTGTACTATACTATTGCAGTGATATTAACATACTGTAAACTTAGTAACTAAATCGTTTTGACTATAGTATGTCTTTAAAAACTGAAAGAGCGCTGCTGATGATACAAACTAACTAGCCATCTGAATGAACAAAGAACTGATCGCACACTTACCAAATCTGTAGAGACAGGACAGTCACTCTGAAACTGTCTTTTTTTAAAAGGAGACGAGCGGCAAATCCGGATTTCACCATTTCCAGATGCGAAAAGCTCTCAGGTAAAAATGTTCCTTACAAACGAATTTCTATCGCGTGCACTGTAATCCACACGAGTCCAGCAGCGCTCTCACAGAGGGAAAATGAAAACAAAACCTTCGTTGCAGCATATAAAAAAAAAAACACAGCGCACTGATAAATGCAACACTGGCGACCGGTGTCTCCAAATACTCGTTCTTTCACTTGTTTTGGCAACACAGCGTGCCATCTCTCTGTCGTCTGAA
The DNA here is from genome assembly GCA_903798205.1 of Danio tinwini. NCBI lineage: Eukaryota > Metazoa > Chordata > Actinopteri > Cypriniformes > Danionidae > Danio > Danio tinwini. The sequence goes on along the minus strand of CAIGQZ010002445.1, from coordinate 8,323,060 downwards.
CACTGTAACAGGTCAAACAGTCTCTGAAGCTATCGTGCATATTAATGAAGTTGCACGTCATACACAATAGAGCGCTCTGATTGGTTTGAACAAAGTCTTTCTCATGAATTAATGCCGCACCCTCAGAGACGTCACGATGTACGGCCAGGTACAGACAGCTAATCTCCATGCTGGATTTACACGCAAGTATCTAATCGCCATGACGCAGCTTCAAAAATTTGTTTCAAACCGGAAGAACGAATTTGTTCAAAATAACACAAAAACAACAAATTTTCACTTTTTAGTGCAATATATGTGTCCTAATAGTGTTTATAGCAGCGTGGGACACATATATGACTTCAACAGCTCAAAAAATATGTTTTGGTGTTACGTGACCCTTTAAGAGTCAATTGCATCACGCCATGGCGCATTTGCTATTTACATAACGGACTTTGTAAGTGAGAATCTGAACGCTTCACTAGCAAGAAAACAGTTAAACAGACCATCTGCAGTGCAAGGATAAAGAACGAGCCTCCTCTATTCTGCCTCTTTACTTTCTCTTTACTTTTCTTTTACTCTTTACTCCATTACATTCATTGAGTAAGGACATGGTGGAAACCCACTCCACTGAAGACATCCATTAGTCTACATATTTAATTTAGTCTGTTAAGCACAAAGATTTGTTTCAAAACTATTTCTAAATTCAGTTCTCAATTCAGAGTTATATCCAAACACACATCCTATTCTTATTCCCCATATGGTGACGCATACATCTCCAAAACCCGACAGCTGGACAAATCTAAACTTGTTTTTATTTAAACAAATATAAATATGTGTATTAAGCAATATGTACACGTTTGGACCGGCATAGGCGAATAACTAACACGCTCTGCACTAGACTTTAGAGCAGCTTTTAGTTGGTCAATGGAGCGGTCTACTTAAGTTCCTCAAAATAGCAACACATCAACAATGCACCTTAAAACATCTCCTTTTAAGACCAGCACACCCATGAGTCCACAAAGTGGCAAAAATGAATTTAATATTTAAACAAAACGTGGAAATAAAAACAAATCACGCCATACACGCCTTGCGCCTTATTGCGCCAGGTGTATGATAGGGCCCAATATATAAAACCGTTTTAATGCAATGACACCGTATTTCAGAAATACCATACCATTGTCAGTAACTAATTTCTTTCTCAGTTTATCCTTCCTTAACCATCTGTAATTGTCTGACAAAATATCAGAATAAAGCTGCGTGTGCACTAAAGTGTTTTTGCGATGCAGAAACACAAGCGCTTTCCTAAAAACACTCAATATTTTTTTCAGTTGGTTGCTAGGATACAGATTATCCCCTGCTGTACCGTTACAAGTTGAAAGTCTTTAGCAAATTATTTATTGACAGTTGTGGTATTGTCCCTCCCCTCATCCACTGTGATTGGACAGCTAGTTCAAAAGTGACACCGATGGGGATTTTCAACTTGCAATGGCTGAAAAAAAATGCTACAGGCGCTCAATAATGGGGTGCTACCATTAACAACAACAGAAAGCAAATGCTCAGCTCAAGAAAAAATTATACCATGGATATGCAGCCTAAAAAATAAAACTATTCTGAATTTATACCATATATTGTCATGAACAAATTTTCGACTATCAGCGATTTCTGATATGTTAAGTATGTAAAATTAGTTGTCTTGATAAATGTTAGCATCTTTAGGTTTAAAGCAGAATTACTGTACAAAATATATTTGTATAATAAAAAAATACAATTACTCTGCTTCTTGAAATTGATTAATAGCCAACAGTTGAATTTATTTCAATATTTAGGGGATAGTTCACCTAAAAAAATAAATTCTGTCATCATTTACTCACCCTTGTTAAAAACCTATTTGTTGATTTGTCTGTTGAACACAAAAGAGGATATTTTGAAGAAAGTTGAAAACCTGCAACCATTGATTTCCATAGCATTTATTTTTCCTACTATGGAAGTTAAGGGTTATTGGTTTTCAGCTTTTTACAAAATATCTTATTTTGTGTTGAACAGATGAAAAAAACTCAACAGGTTTGGAACCAGTGAAGGATGAGTAAATAGTGAGCAAATTTAAATGTTTGTGTGAACTATCCCTTTGAGGCAAGTACATTATTAGCTAATAGTTAACAGAAATGCATATGAATACATTACTTTTTCAGTGTATAAGTGCTTATTGTAAATCACTTTGTAACCAATTATACTCAACTCTTCAAGAATTAACAGAATAAAATCTAAATAACCAAGATTAATACCAAAGACTATAGAATACACAAGACATGTCACTCGTATCTTTTTGAATGGGGAAAAGTGTAACTGTCAATATGGTGAATTAAGGCCCGCCTACTAGTACAGGAGCCAATCATTGATCATTATATGGTGAAAAAAGCCCGCCTTCTAGTACAGGAGCCAATCATCGATCGCTAAAGACTGAAGATACTCTGGGGGAGGGGCTCGGACCAGACGTGAGTTTCTGAAGATTTTGTGTGATTTGGACGTTTAGAAATGAAACTAAAGTGACAGTTGTTGTTCAATTTTATTGGTGATTCCTAATATGAAGTTCAATTATAAGCTTGGCAAACAATTTTGGAGAATTTTATCTTGCCTAAAAGGCATTTCAAAGACGGCCGCCGAGTGAAAGGACTTGCTAATACCTAACCATGTATTTGAAACATGGAAAATACTTGTGATTATTTTACCCTAGGGTTTAGAATTTCCCAAGTGTTAAAATGATAAAAACTACATGTTTTTTGGTAGATTATAACATGCTGTTAGGGATTACAGTATGGCAAAAAAAGAAAGCCAGTCATACCCATAGAGTCCAACACAAACTGGTCCTGTGTGACTGCCAGAGGAGGCTGAACACACACCGTCATTTTGGGGTTGTGCACCACAGCACGACTCTTTATTTTAACCTGAGAATAAACCACATATTTCAGAACATATCACTTCAGCACCATAAAGCACTACAAGTTACTCTTACACAAAATACTCATATATTTAAGAGACACCAGAGATAAATGAACTGCTCTCACCTTGATTGTGACAGAGGGCACAGGCATCCCATTCATCTCAGGTATAATAGCACACTGTAAGAGAGATCAACGCAACACAATCACACTGCCTGTTAATGGAATGAGTAGTGTGGGGTGCTACTTATAAGTAACATACAAACATTTTAAACAATCAGGCAATACTAATGAATTAACAACAAATGACCAAGACAGATATTTCTGCCATTAAATGATCAAATTTGACATTTTTTAATTATCAGCACTGGTAAATTATTCCGTCAATCCAAGCTCCATTTACAGAACTTTCATGTTCAGAAGCAGCTGATACCCTGGTGCTCAATGGGCATATGTCACAGATGTCAGACTAGGCTGTTTAAACAATGCAATTCATCGACTGGCAGCTTGAGGCTGGCTCCAAGGTAGCCCAGGCACACATAGTCTAGTACATTATTAAACCAGTTGGCAAGGTAGCCAAGGCACACAGTCTAGTACATTAGTTTTAAGCTAGTCAACAATGAGACCAAAGGACACTTAGGCCCAATCCCAATTCTACCCCTTAGCCCTTCCCCTTACCACTACCCCTCGTTTTGCGCGTTCACGTCAAGGGGTAGTGGTGTCCCAATTCTCTTTAGCTTGAAAGCGTAGGGCTAAGGGCAAGGGGTACACACCCCTTCGAACGAAGATTTTTCAGGACCACACTCAAAACGGAGGGGTGAGAAAATTTTCCAGAATACACCTGCCACAACGGCAGTAGTGCTAAACCCAGAAGTAAGGAGATCCACAAATTAGTATTTTTTGTCATTATTACAATTTTTTACGACAAGCAAACATATGTTTTAATATATTCATAACCGCGTTCGTGTTTTACCGTTATGCGTAAAATAAAAAAATAAAAATTTAATTAAATAATAATAATAAAAAAATAATAAAAATAAATCAAAATAAAAAAAAATAAATAAATAAAATAAAATAAAATAAATCGCTAAATTTCACAATCTATAATCCCTAATAATAACTCCTGTACAGCAGTCTAACAACGTTCTGACACTCGAACACCCTGTCAGAGCAGTCAAGTGGCTGAAAATGAGCTTTTTATAGTGTCTGGGATAATGTTAGTGTGGTTTTCGTGTGTTTACATAGATGAATATTGCCCCTGTGTAAATACACAGTACAGTTACGATCTTATTGCCACATTAGATTGTTATGATAACATAATATATCCCTTCAGTGATTTCCTGAAGATAAATACCAAAAAATAACACAACTGGAATAACTACAGCAGTTGCCATCGTCTGATCTCATATGAAGCAAGAGATTGCGATGAAAAATGATGACGTGTGCAGGTGTTGTAGTGCTGTCCCAATTCTTAGGGGTAAGTTTTGAAGCCCTTCCCCTTAACCCTTGGTTGTAAGGGCCAAGGGGAAGGGGAAGGGGTAGGGGTACAAAAATAGAATTGGGATAGTTTATTAGTGTTAAGCCATTCGGCAAGGTAGCCCAGGCACACATAATTTAGTAGACTATAGTGTTAAGCCAGTTGGTAGTGTTGCCCAGGCACACATAGTCTAATACATTAGTGTTAGGCTAGTCAACAATGAGACCAAAGGACACATAGTCTAGTACATTATTGTTAAGCCATTCGGCAAGGTAGCCCAGGCACACATAGTGTAGTAGACTATAGTGTTAAGCCAGTTGGTAGTGTAGCCCAGGCACAC
>CAIGQZ010002445.1:8292494-8309429 GCA_903798205.1 Danio tinwini | reverse complement strand
CGTCTCATCCGAAAGACACTGTATCATTAGTCTCACACATTTTTTTTCCTTTTTCTAAAAGTCTTGATAACACTATCATGGCATTTTTCTTTTATTATTTTAGCAAATAGGATTGTAAAAAAATAGTTTGTTGTACTCTCCTATTCACTGAGCTGAAAGTTTACCCAACTATGACTACTTCCGCTACTGAGTAACCTGGAAATGTGAAAAGGGTCTATTAACACATACACTGAACATGTTGAGTACAGTAAACATGCTTGCTTGCTTGATGCACAACAATAAGTCAGGTATGTTTTTATGCATCAATCAAACATGGCTTAACTCCTTTTTCCTATATTTGCTCTATTTACTGTACATGCAGTGTTCAATGTGTATATGCAAATAAAAGCCCGAAATCTGTATATTATTATTCCAATCATATAAAATTGTTTTTATAACAATGTATTTTTGCTCTTTTGCTGATTTTTATTGTCTGAACTTAATTGTAATTAAGTTAATCTCACAAAGATTTGAAGATTTTATTTATTTTTCTGTACCATTTACTAGTCAAAATTCGACTTTAAAAAAGAAATAAAGAAAATAAAATGAAAGAAAGAAAATTGCTCTGACACCTAAAATTAACACTATTCAATTTGTATTTTTTTTTTTTTACTTAATACAAACACTCTTTTTTTATTCACTAGTCAGTCTACTTTATGCACACTTCATTAAATTTTGAATCCTATAGTTTTTACATGCTGTTGTTCATTTGTTGCTTTGATTACTTCTGTAGTGCTCATTTGTATGTCACTTTAGATAAGACTGTCCAACTGATTAAAGGTAAAAGTAGAACTTGTAAGTAGAACTTGTCTAAACTTTCACATGGATTTCATTAATGACCTTTTTGTGTACTTTCAAAAGTTGTGCTTTAAAGACTAGTCATTATGGCTACTAAATAACATGTGGGTGATTAAAATAATTGACATTTTTGAGTTGAATTAATTGTTTTTTACAGACTTCTCATCTGCTTTTAATTGTTTGCAACCTATAATTTTAGGTGGGAAACTTATTGCTCAGTTTAATTTTAACCATAGTATAGTCTTATGGATTATGAATTTCTTAATATGTAGGAAACAAAGAGTTAGGGCACTATCAGACATTAATATTTCTACAGGCTCACCACAAGGCTGCGCACTTTCTCCTGTTCTTTTTATATTGTATGCAAATGATTGTCAAAGTACACAGGAAAATAGGTACCTGGTTAAATATGCAGATGATACTGTGCTTTTATCCTTGCTTTCTCACTCAGACCAGGAATATGGTCCAGTCCTGCATGATTTGATCAATAAAATGAGACTAGACCTGAATGTGTCAAAAACTAAAGAAATGATCATTAACTTTGGCAAAAAAAACACCTGTTCTCCAAAGTGTGGTCATAAATGACACACAGGCCGAGGCTGTGGAGGAATATAGGTACCTAGGAACAATTTGTCACCTTAGAATTATAAAGTTCTATCTGACATTTTGTTAAAACTGAGTTATTTACATATTCTTATTAAAAGACAACTTATTTACATTATGGGATGTTTTTTTGTAGGTTGTTTACATTTTAAGACTTTTAATAAAAAAAAAAGGTTTATCTACAAAGTTGAACTCTAGTTTAACTCTATTAGTTTTTTTTTCTGTGAGCCAATCAGCATTTTTAATGCACGCACGAGGACCAATCAGAATCAGCATTCTTTGTCATTTTACCAGACTGCTCCATTGACAGCAGGGAAGACCAGAAAGACAAAAATCACACAAAATCAGAGTCGGGTAAATAATGCCGCAACACACAGAATTTAGATGTGTAAATGTGTTGATTTAGAAGCATTTTTGACATTCAGATGAAATGTAAAGATTTACATTGTTGAAAAAGAAATTAATATAAAAACAATTCTATATTAATTGTGAAATATGTTTATTTGTGTATATATAGTCAGTGAAACATTTTTCAGTCTTTATTAAACTAATTTGCTCATCGTTTGTTTTCTTTTAAAGTTTTTAAATTTAATATTAAGCCTTGAAGGGCAAATAATTTAATTCATGAGGCATTTAATTCAATAATTAATATAAAGCAAAAATTTGATAATATTGATATTATTAATAATTTGATATTAATTTATTAATTTGATAAAATACTGCACTGGACAAAATATTTAGCACAGCCTTGTATGCCTAATTTGAACATGAAAAAAATATTTATCCTAAAACATGAACTAAATGTTATAGAAAGTAAAAATGTTACTTTCTCAAGCATTAACATATTGTTACAACAACAAATTATATATATTTTTGATTGTATTTCTTGAAAAGTAATGCTTCAATGAATGATCTACCAGATAGAACCTTATAATTCCGAGTGGAAAATGATTTTTCAGAATTAGAAGGTTCTATCTGCATTAAGAGTATTTTTTTTACTCCAATTTGCAAATGTAAGAGAACTTTGATCATTTACATTAAGAGTACATTTAGGGTCTCTGTCATGCTAATGTATGAAAGAAAACTGTTACACACATATTGTTTGCTGTATGGAATGCAAAAACTTTGAAGCTTAATATATTAAAATCATTTAGAATGTAAATAGAACCTTATAATTCCAAGGTGACGAATTATTGACAGGTTGAAATTTGATCAAAACACACATACAATTATTAATAAGGCTCATCAAAGACTCTTTTAATGTAGAGAAAGTTATTCTTAAGACCTTTTACAATTCATTTATTGAAAGTATTTTGTCCTTTTCCTTTATTTGCTGGTTTTCTTCACCGTCTATAAAAAGCAAGAATCGTCTTCAAGGCATTGTTATTTGTGCACAAATTTTAGTGGTACCCCTGCAAAGTCTTGCATAATATTACAAACAGCAGGTGAGGTTGAGGATGGCATGTAAAATACTAGGAAACAGCACACATCCCTAAACAAACATTTTGAGTGGATGCCCCTTGGGCGACATCTGAGGACAATAAGATGTTTCACAAATCATTATAAATTTACTGTTGTGTCTGAAGCTATTCGGTTACGTAATAAATATAGTTCATTGATGGATTATTATTATTAGTTATTGTTATTTATTATTATATTTATGTTTTTTTTTCCCCCAGTTTTTTGTTTGTGTATTAGGCATGGGATGATAACCGTTTTTAAGGTATACCGCGGTTTTAAAAAGTTAAGGTATTAAAACCGGCAAAATTTTCTGCTATATCGTTTTCACAGTATTTACAAGGTGTTTTTTTTGTTGTTGTTTAACGTTTTTTAGTATCAACAGGATATTCAGCAGAAAAGATATCTAAGATGCTGTTTTAAATTGTAATAAAATCTGTGTTTTTTTTTTAACGGTGGCAGCGAGAGCTTAACGCGCTGCAATTTAAGAAAACGCATGCAATTACTAAAAACACCTGCAAATTAAGAAACGATCTTCATCATTTTGACAGCACACCTGTTGCAAATTCTTACAACACAAACGACTGAAGAAACGTGCTGCATTTTGTCACAACACAAACGACTGAAAATTTATTAAACACGCTGCATACTAATAAAACAACGTTTCACATTAAATCATCAGTTTATTTAGGCTACTATTTACAAAAGACAATGGAATCGTGTAATCAGGATATTAAAATAAACAACAACAAAAAAACTCACCTTTAAAAGACCACCAACAACTTCACTGAGCAACATAACGGCATAATAGCACATCCATATCTCAGCAGGGTCCGTCATGTTTTTGGGTCCCCTTTCTTAGTTTGCTGGTGTTTTTATGTAATTGCTTGTGTTTTCTTAAATTGTAGCGCATTAAGCTCTCTTGGCCACTGTAGGTTTTAACCCTAACGAAGACAGCAGAAGTATACCAATACCGTAAAACCGTGAAACTGTGATATTTTTATCCAAGGTTATCATACCGTCAGATTCTTATACCGGTCCATGCCTATTGTGTACTTGATGTTAATTGTTTATTGTGTTACGTGTGTCATTCTTGTTATATGTGAAGCTCCACCATGTCAGAATAAATTGCCCCAAGGGGATTAATAAAGTTTCAAACTAAACTTACAGCAAGATTAACTGACTTGAGAAACACAGCTACTGAAGATATTAAGAAACTACAAGTGAAATTAAGTGTTCAGATTTCAATTACCCCACGGGCAAATCCTTTAACGTATTTTAAACATAAATGGAAGGTTTGTATGTACTGCCATATCAGCCTGCAGCCCAAGAGCGGTTACTCACTGAAGCTAAGCAGGGCTGAGCCTGGTCCGTACCTGGATGGGAGACCACATGGGAAAAACTAGGTTGCTGTTGGAAGTGGTGTTAGTGAGGCCAGCAGGGGGCGCTCAACCTGTGGTCTATGTGAGTCCAAATGCCCCAGTAAAAGTGAAGGGGACACTACACTGTCAGTGGGCACCGTCTTTCGGATGAAACGTTAAACCGAGGTCCTGACTCTCTGTGGTCATTAAAAAATCCCATGGCACTTCTCGAAAAAGAGTAGGGGTGTAACCCCGGTGTCCTGGCCAAAGTCCCTCAATCGGCACTTTCCCATCATGGCCTCCTAATCATCCCCATCCACCTAATTAGCTCTATCACTATCTGTCCACTCCACTAATAGCTGACGTCTGGTGAGCGCACTGGCGCTGTTGTCCTGTGGCTGCTGTCGCATCATCCAAGTGGATGCTGCACATTGGTGGAGCTGTGGAGAGACCCCCCCTCATAATTGTGAAGCGCTTTGGGTGTATGGCCATACACAATAAATGCGCTATATAAATACACATTACATTACATTACAGTAAAAGTTTAAATATAATAGCCTGATGTGATCCAAGTCACCTGATCCATAAGGAAGAAAACAGCTGGGGTTGAACTCCAGTTTCTTCATGAAGCGGATCTGGCCGTTATCCTTGAGACAGAACAAATTTCTCTCGCCAAGCACAAAGATGGAGGACATCGCCGTAGACGTGTTGGGAACACAGATATCTAGAGCCTCTTCTCCTAACACAAGAGTCCAGTCAGCCTGGAGACAAACACACACTCAGTCATGTCAAACCTCAAGGTAAACCTTCATACTGGAAATGCACATTATACTGCCAAAATAACGCACCGTCAGTCTCTTTCCTGAGCTCTTGCTTTGCTGATTAGAGTCTTGTTTGGTGTCTGCATCTGTGGCCACAGCCAGCGTCTCGTATCTGAATTTAAAAGAGCAGAGAATGTCAGTTTTACCAATCCAACACAATATAAAGCATAACAAAATTAACTTTACCAGAACACTGATGCACTAAAAAGGGTTCATCCGGAACAACAACCTGCATAGAAATATGTTTACTTGCAAAGTGTGTAAAAAACTGTATGACGCAAGTAATACATATAAATCAGTAGTATTCATAATACAATAGCAAAGAATATGGATGCCCAACTAACTACTTAGGGCGAGATTTTGAAGTGTGCATCCAGTGGATACTGTATTGTTTTTTTGTGTTCTAAATGGTGCAATAAACACTATGGTTATTGACTCAACCATGTAGTGTATGAGTTTGGTGTCATCCCAAATGGAACTCTGAAGCTTTTAACAACTAGTCCTGTCAGGATAAGGAGTTTTTGTTGTGTGATATATTGTCACAAATTGTTGCAGTAAGCAATATTATTGTCATTTTGAGATCCATTTTATGCCATTGATTATATAGTGATTATACACTTAACGGCCACTTTATTAGGTACACCTGTCTAACTGCTCGTTAAGTCAAATTTCTAATCAACCAATTACATGGCAGCAACTCAATGCATTTAGGCATGTAGACATGGTCAAGGCAATCTGCTGAAGCTCAAACCGAGCACCAGAATGGGCAAGAAAGCTGATTTTGACTTTGAATGCAGCATGGTTGTTGGTGCCAGACTGGCTGGTCTCTAAATGCACAACACGTCCAACCTTGAGGCGGATGGGCTACAGCAGCAGAAGACCACACCGGGTGCCACTCCTGTCAGCTAAGAACAGGAAACTGAGGCTACAATTCGCACAGGCTAACCAAAATTAGACAATAGAAGATTGGAAAAACATTGCCTGGTCTGATGAGTCTCAATTTCTGCTGCGACATTCGGATAGTCGGTCAGAGTTTGGCGTCAACAACATGAAATCATGGATCCATCCTGCCTTGTATCAACGGTTCAGGCTGGTGGTGGTGGTGGTGTAATGATGTGGGGGATGTTTTCTTGGCACACTTTGGGCCCATTAGTACCAAATGAGCATCGTGTCAACGCCACAGCCTACCTGAGTATTGTTGCTGACCATGTCCATCCCTTATGACCACAGTGATAACGCACCATGTCATAAAGCGGGAATCATCTCAGACTGGTTTCTTGAACTTGACAATGATAATATTTCCAGTACCTCATTGAATCTATGCCGCGAAGGATTAAGGCAGTTCTAAAGGCGGTCCAACCCGGTACTAGTAAGGTGTACCTAATAAAGTATAAATAGAATTTTGTTTCACTCTGTAATAAAAGTCACTCTGTTAAACAGTACAGTTGAATTTTCAACATCAAAACCTGACAGAGTAGAGATCACGACTCCATAATTCACTGACTTAGAATGACTTCCTTCTGTAGGAATATTGGGTGGGTTTGGGCAAACACTTACAGAAATGAGACATGGCAGCGCTCATTCAGCTTTGAGAACATGTTCACTTCTGTAACAGATCAAACACGGTATTGAGCAATAACTGACAGGTCTTCAAAGCTATCAGCAGGTCATGAGGAGTATTATGAGAAGCAAAGCCTCTGCTGCTTCACTTCAGATCTCCATTTCAACAGCTTTTGCAGGATTGGGCAGAAAGATCATATTTCCTTCTTAAAGGTTCTTTCAGAGATGAAAACTCTGTCATTGTGTATTTACCTTTATGTCATTCTAACCCAATAAGATTTTTGTTCATTTTTTTTAATTGCCAAGAAATATCTGACCCTCAATTTTACCAAAAGTTTGAGAATAAACCATTGCAAATGAAATCCACAATAAATAAAGAAGTCTTCTGAAGGGACAACAAATATAAAGACATTTCCGTCACTTCACTTAATTACATTTTAAAGTTAAACAGACTTGAAATTTTACTCATGCATTTGGTTTTTCTATTGTTACAACTGTTAAAGGCACAGTAGGCAATTTTCACCTTTAGAGGGCCCTTATTCACAACAAACAAAGACGTATATTGACTATGGAATCATGGGAATTGTGGTCTTCATTACATTCTATAAGACTCTTGCAGAGATCATGTTCATGAAATAGTATTCAACACTTATTATCATGCTAGAATGAAGCAGTAAAAGTTTTGAAAGTAAGACGAAAACACTGAAGCAATTGTTGATGAGAGATGAGCATGACATGTCACAAAAGCAGTGAAGCTTTTATTATGCCACAGTCAATATTTTATTTTGGTAAAATAAGTGTAATCTAGAGGCCTTTGCCTTTTGTATAAGCCACTTCTGATACCAAATAATCAACTGAAAGTCAAATTATTTTTCGTTGTTCCTAAAACTTGGATAGGCTACAGGACTTTTGTCAGGTAGCGTATATATATATACACTGTATATTGCAAATATATTGCATACAACAAATATATCTGTATATCACAAAAAAACTAAATATCGCAATGTCAGTTTTTTTTTAAGTGTGGCCCTATTAAATACATTGCTCAATCATATCAGTACTGTAGCATTCACCCATGACATTTGAGGATGTAAATAAAGAAGGGCGAACATGAAATCATTACAACAAAGAGCTCAGATAAGATACTGTATATCCAGATTGACTGTACGACATCTCCTTAACCTTCTAACAGATACCAAATGTGTCTGGAAATGAAACCCGACACAAATCATTTGCCATAAAGAGGAGAGCAAGGCAGCAAAAAATAAACAGTGTCGATTAATCAAAGGAAATTTAATCGCGATGTAAAACTTTTGCTTATAGCATCTCTAAGGCTGGAAATCCTAATATTATACCCAACCTATCATGATTTATCAAACATATTAATCTATATTATATAAATTTTATGTGCTTCAAATTGCATATTATACCTATGTTGATAAAAAAAAATGTATATTTGTGCTGTATACAGTAGGTATGTTTTGCTTGTTTAAACTGGTTATAATCTAGTTCTTAGCTAGTCATGAGCTGGATTAAGCTGGTTACTAGCTACTGCTCGGCACACGACCAGTCTAAACCAGCTCATGCCCAGCTAACAACCTGTTTAGACAAGATTATATTCAAGTCTGCGGGTTAAAAGATTGACATATTGCATCAATTATATTTATATGGTTACGTTGAAATATTTTACTCTACCAGATTTATAGTTTACCAATGGTAAAAACAGTGCAAAGATGTTGGAAAAGAGGCACCAGAGCAGAGAGACTGTGTGTGCTGCTGTTTTCAGCTGGTAACAGGATTCTCCAGGATTGTTGCTAAATAAAGACTGCAGAAAAAGTTTAGGTTCACTTCCGGATGGCACACAACAGTCACAGGAGGGACACCATGTCAACTGTGCTGTAAAGCACAAGGTGAGATGATTGTTTTTATGACAACAGAATCTACATAATTACTAATATACATTTACTTTTAAAGAAGAACTGTGTATAATGCATAAAGTGATGCTGAATTAGGGCTGGGCGATAATTCGATAACGATAATTATCACGATATATACGTTTATTTTAATATATACAGTTAAAGTCATAATTATTAGCCCCCTTTGAATTTTATTTTCTTTTTTAAATTTTTCCCAAATGATGTTTAACAGGGCAAGGACATTTTACAGTATGTCTGATATTTTTTTTTTCTAGATAAAGTCTTATTTGTTTTATTTTGGCTAGATTAAAAGCTGTTTTTATTTTATTTTTATTATCTTAAGGTCAAAATTATTAGCCCCTTTAAGCTATTTTTTCCGATAGTCTACTGAACAAACCAGCGTTATACAATAACTTGCCTAATTACCCTATTCTGCCTAGTTAACCTGATTAACCTAGTTAAGCCTTTAAATGTAATTTTAAGCTGTATAGAAGTGACTTGAAATATATCTAGTAAAATATTATTTACTGTAATCATGACAAAGATAAAATAAATCAGTTATTAGAAATGAGTTATTAAAACTATTATGTTTAGAAATGTATTGAAAAAAAACCTGCTCTCCATTAAACAGAAATTGGGGAAAAAGTAAACAGGGGAGCTAATAATTCAGGGGGGCTATTAATTCTGACTTCAACTGTATATTAATAGATAATGATAATGCCAATAGCTTCATTTTGCAGCCTGCACTTCCAGATGCCACTAGTACAAGTTTACAGCTATACAGTGTTAGTTGCTCTTGGAGGAGTAAGAAAAAAAAAAAAAGAGGAAAAAAAAAAAAAAAAAAAAAGGTCACAGACATTGTTGACAAGAAACATCACAAAACTTCAGTAGAAGTTTCACCCCAATTAATCATAATGTATTTTTTTATTACCTGACCCGCTCGACCCGCGGATTATCCGCAGCGCCTACGGATATAACCATCATCCTAGAGTCATTCTAGAGTATTTTTTGTTGGTCAGTTATTCACAACATAAACAAGAAGAACGAATAACCCCTGGTAAGGTGAAGCACTCAAACATGTCCTCTGAAGTATATGCTTTCACGCCAAAACAATCCATTAAACTATTTTCACTGTTTTCATTCGTTTAATCAAGTGGCTTGAATGAGCAGGACAGTCCTTACAAACTATTTGCAGCACTGAAAGTATTGTTAGATTACCTCGGAAGGATGAACTTGGTCGGAAGGATGAACTCATAAACTCGTTGTGTGAATGGAGATGCTCCCCGCATGTCTCGCCGTGATGCACGATTTTTAAAATGAGAGTCTGCATAGGCCTATTCGTGCCAGTCTGTCAAATAAAATTGGTTAAAACACCCGCGGATATAACTGAGATCTATATGCGATGTCAAGAGGGTGACTCCATAAGGTAAGGTGAACTGCACACACTTATGTAATGTGTGGACAGCGCAAAGCATAACTTAACCTTTAAACGTCCATGCTTAATCAGTCATCGATAAGGTCTATCTATTAAAGGGTTATTGACAATCAACTGATCATCAAGTAATCGTTAGCATCCTTAAATAAAAAATATTCAAGGATATTTCACCCAAAATTCACCATACTCACCATTAAAAGGATAGTTCATCCAAAACTGAACATTCTTTCACCATTATTTCACCTTTTCTTGTTTCAAACCTGTTTGACTTTTTTCTGTTGTTGAACAATAATATACAATAACTTGCAGTAATGTCTTTGGTTGTTTACTTGGCCTTTTTCTTTGCACTGTGCAATAAAACAGAATAGCATCTACTGTGCCTGGATTCGGGCGATTCCGCCTCGCCTCCAAAACACGGCCAGCTGCACTAAATGAGCGTTCGCTCACACCGCTTGTTGCAGGAATGCACAAGCTTCTCCTTGCAAGGCGCTGCAACTATGTAAATAAGCGACCTTGTTTCTCCTAGAACGATAGCAGATTTTCCTTTCTGCGAAGTCCACTCTCTGCTTTTTTGCTGGTCAACTGCTATGTCCCGCTACTTCCACCGGCGACCCACCCACAATTTATCATAATGTATTTTTTATAACCTGACCTGCTCGCCTCGCGGATTATCCGCAGCGCCAGCGGATATAACCACCATCCGCGCATCACTAACAGTCACAAACAAACATATATACACTTTATATATTTTTCTTTTTGCTACGAATTTTGTTTTATATAATTTGTAACTTAATTCTAGAGTATTTTTTGTTGGTCAGTTATCTACAACATAAACAAGAAGAACGAATAACATCTGAGGTGAAGCACTAAAAACAAGTCCTCTGAAGTATATGCTTTCACGCCAAAACAATCCATTAAACTGTTTTCACTGTTTTCATTCGTTTAATCACCTTTTCTTGTTCCAAACCTTTTTTCTGTTGTTGAACAATAATATACAATAACTTGCAGTAATGTCTTTGGTTGTTGAAACTCGAACAGTAAAGGATTAAGATTGTTCTTTTGTTTATAATTTTTTTATTCATATTGTCAGACAGCTAAAACATTTTACAAAACGTGTTAAATCAGCTACACAAAGGATTGGCATGCTGAAAAGCCTTTAAAATTGACAGATATAAAAATTTGAAATTTATCGTGATAATTATCCATATCGGCTGATATGAAAAAAAAAATTGTGATAATTTTTTTGCCATATCACTCAGCCCTATGTTGAATACGCATGTTATGAATGGGTGGTGGCATATTTTCAGTTATGATATTATTGGGATAATTTTGATTGAACATTGGGCTAGACACTCCATGTTCATGGCTGTTTATGTATATTTTTGTGGAAAATAAACTAATGTGAAGAGAGTTTACTCACACTTGACTTGATTTTATAATTTTAGTCTGTTTAAAAACTTTGCTGCGTGAAAGCGAACCGTACCAAGAACAAAAACCATCATTGTAACAGGATTCATACACATTTTTACTACTAAAATTCCATGACTTTTCCATGATTTTTCCAAGACTTTAAAGTAATTTTTCATGACCTAATGTTTCATGCAATGTCTACATATACGTGGCAAAAGAAAAACAATGCGTGTTCAAATTTATTACAGCATATCGTAAAACACGCAGCAATCTATTTGCTTTAAATTTATATTTCATTCATTCATCTTTTCGGCTTAGTCCCTTTATTAATCTGGGGTCGCCACAGCGGAATGAACTGCCAACTTACCCAGCATATGTTTTACACAGCGGATCCCCTTCCAGCTGCAACCCATCACTGGGAAACATCCATAATCACTCATTCACACACATACACTATGGTCAAATTAGCTTACCCAATTCACCTATAGTGCATGTGTTTGGACTTGTGTGGGAAACCGGAGCACCCAGAGGAAATCCTCGCAAACATGGGGAGAACATGCAAACTCCACACAGAAATGTCAACTGACCCAGCCGAGGCTCGTACCAGCGACCTTCTTGCTGTGAGGCAATTGTGCTATCCACTGCGCCACCGTTATGCCAAATTTATATTTTTATCCATGTGAAATTTATTTAGATAACACCACTAATAATGTGATTGTATGTGATTGGCCACGGACAGAGTAGAAGACAACTAACCTACATTCAAGCATATAGATATCTGTTTTCCATGACTTTTCCAAAATTGTGTGGGTTTTTCTGTTTTTCCAAAACTTTTTAAGACCTGGAAAATGCCATGTCAAAATTCCATGACTTTCCAGGTTTTCCATGACTGCATGAACCCTGAACAACTTTAATCTCTCTTTCGCAACAAAACAATCAATCTACAAGTGTGATAGCATCCTAATATTCCAGAAAAATCCAGTAAATTTGCAAGATAGCCAGATGTGGGGGAGAACAGAGTCAGTGACTATACAGAAACTGAAGAGGAGGTTGGTCTAACCTGTAACACTCCACCTGCCGTGTGGAGGAGACGGTGATGAAGGAGTCTGTGCGGATGCAGTAGCTCAACGGGCCGGGCAGCAGGAAACCAGGCAGGAAGCGACCAAAAGCATAGCTCTCCTGCTCAAAAAACATGAGCATCCCATCCATGGACTGGATACAGATGAAATGATGACCTGGACAAGAGAAGAAAAATGCAGCTGAGCGCCCGTATTTCATTTATTATAATTATAGAAAAAAAAACATAACTATTTATTAGTGCTGGGCAAAAATGAATCATGACTAATGGCATCAAAAATAATATATATATACATATAACATACATATACATAACAGTTCTGTGTGGTTCTTGAATCTGATTGGCTGATAGCCGTGCAATATTCTGAAATATCAGCACTTGTACAGCCTCTTCACCCTTGTGTATTATTCCATCCACATGACAAGCAAAGGAATAAGCTCACTACAGTTTGACAAATATTGCAGCTTTTGAACAGCATAATGTACTTTTGAGGCTTTTTTAGGCCAGGGTGTTGTTGCGTAGATTGCAACTACGCAGTTTATTTATAAAGATTTAAAAATATTTGTAATTTCAGAGATTCTGTGCATTGGCGGCCATCAGCAGAGCAAATAAATTGACGGTTGACGTTCTGCCACAAGATGGCGACAGAGACAGCATAATAAGTCCTTAGGGGAGAAAAACTCAGCGTTTCATTTTTCGTATTTCCAACTACAGTTGATCAAATCATTATAGAACAGGTAAGTGACATTCTAAGTAGAGTTACATTATACTGGAATTTCAAAAATGTCCATTTCTCGCTAGCATTTGACCGCTACTGAGCACATTCTTAAACAGCACTGATTTGCCGTTGTGTTCACGTGCTCAACCGAAATGACTGTGATTTGCCGTAAAGCTCATCTGTTCACCAAACTCACCGCTGTGTAACCACAGATACAGGGACACTGGAGCTCTTTAAAGCAGCGATTCATCAGCGGATTGCTCGTATGTAAGCTTATTAGCATACAGCGGTGAGTATGTGAACACAACGGCAAATCAGTGCTGCTTAAGAATGTGTTTAGTAGCGCTCAAATGTCAGTGGGAAATGGACATTTTTAAAACTTCAGTATCGATTGGTACTGAATTGCAATATCGTGACAACCCTAGTTCTAAGTCGATCTCTCTCTTTTGTATTTTGTAGTGCTGTATTTATACCATAGTAATCTGGTAGTGTTTGCTTTGCTTCTGCTTTTTCGGGGTTAATTATCGTGATCTCCCAATCTGAAACGGAGAAATACTGGTAAATATAAACTGAAGCCATTTCATGTCGTTCAGCCTTATAATCTTAAAATGCTGAGCAAAATCCCCTGTTTTATCATCACTTTAGATATTATGCTAGAGAATCATTCAAATACTAGCTCTAAAGCGATGTTTGTGAAGTAGCAACACTTTCTGCTGTGCTGACCATCAGATGCAGATGAATGAACGGTGGAAGAAAGTAATTCCTCATGCAAATGTAATTCCTCATGCAAATGCCCACTGACTTATTTGCCCCCCCTAATACACCCCCCCACACACCCTCCTCATAACTTATACTCCTCATAATCACTGCACTATTTAACATTTGCACATTTAAAAATTGCACATATTCATTGCACTGATTCATTTATTTAAACTGTACATACACATGTACATTTGTAATTACCACTGTACATATACATCTGTAATTATGTTTATCTATCTGCATACTTCTGATTATTAATAGCAACCTGTACATATACCCATCTATTGTAAATCTCTGTTCATAGCTAATACAACCTGTATATATAATGTTCATAGTACATCCATTTGTAAATATCACCATAGTTTTTCTATAACTGCACTTTATAACTTATACCTGTATCCTGCACTTGCTGCTATTGCACTCCTGGTAAGACCTAAACTGCATTTCGTTGCCTTGTACTTGTACATGTGTGATGACAATAAATTTAAATCTGATCTAATTTAAAAATATTTGATTTTCTTTTTTTATACACACACGATCATGCTGTTGAACTGTTGTATAAATGCAATGTCACACTCGTAGCAGTACGATATGGCTGTATAACGTCACTGGTGGGACACTAAGGCAATAATAATAATAATAATCTGACTAGTAAATACTTCAAGTGCCAGGAGTTGTCAATTTTAGCAGTTTTTCTCAGTTACCCTGACCAACTACTGTAGTTCTCATTAAAAGAAGTAGTTTGTTATATTTTTTAGTTTTTTAATTTTTCGTAACGTCATGATTTATGATTGTTATGTTTATTTATTATTGTTGTCTATGTAGTATTATAGTTTCCGTTATTTTAGTTTTACGATTTAACGTTTTTTATCCTTTGCAGCTAACTGAAACAATACATTTAACCACATATTTGTATTTCATTTCAAGTAAAAAAATTGTGCTTCGTTTTATCTACATTTAACGTGCAGTTATGACATATAAGTATTGCTGCATCCTACTTGAAAGGGGAAAGTCTGAAATCTATTGTTTTTACAATTTATTCTGCTGCATCTGTGGTGTCTGGGCTTCAGCATGTGCAGAACCAGTGTGTACTGGAGCAATGGCAGCTCACAAACACTTAAATAAAACACTGTGCTGCCCTCGTGTGGTTCATTGAAGAACTGCACTTAAAAAGTACTGCTAATCCTATTAAACAAACATGAGCTACTATTTTATTTATAGTGAGTCAGCCTTAATCGCCTTTCTACACACCTAAATACCCAGAACACACAGGCAATGTTCAGTGATACTAAACTTAGCATTTTTAACTCTAATTTAATTTTATAGTGCACAATGAACTAGACTTTAAAGTATTTTTAGGTTGGATGAGCAGCTACTAATATCATATCTTCAAATTTGGCATTTTTGTGTGAACTATACCTTTAATGCATCCATGAAAGTGAGAAAAATAAGGTCTGTTTGTTAAAATGTGTTAATTATATTAGTTAACATGAACTATGTATAAAAAATATATACTTCCAATGTGTTTGTTAATTAATCTTAGACAATGAATTCCAAAATTCACATAAATTTAATGATCATAAATTTTATCTGTTGTATATTATAACCGAAGCTGACATGAACTAACAAGGTACAGTTGCATTTTTATTAACTAATATTAACAAAAATCAATAAATATTGTGACAAATGCATCTCATTGTTTGATAGTTATTTATTATGTTAATGTTGCCAAAAAAGATACTATTTGTAGATTTCTTAACTTAAATACCAAAAAGAATATCAGTATACAGCAGGGAAAATAAGTATTGATGTTAAACACGTCACCATTTTTCTCAGAAAACATATTTCTAAAGGTGGCGTTGATTTGAAATTTTCCCCAGATGTTTGTAACAACCAAAGAAATCGATATATGCAAAAAAAAAACTAATCTAATTAGTTTACAAATTAAGTTATGTGTAATAAAATGAAATGATGCAGGGAAAAAGTATTGAACACATGAAAAAAGGGAGGTGTAGAAAGTCAGTGAAAGCCCAGACAGCAGCTGAAATCTCTCAGTAGTTCTTCAGCAACCCTCTGCCCTTCCTCATTGTAAATTAATATTAGCTGATTCAGTCCAACATCTACATTAACAGGATGATGAAGATGAAACCAGGGTGGACATTTCAGCAAGACAATGACCCAAAACACAGTCAAGGAAACACTCAAATGCTTTCAGAGAAAGAAAATCAAGCTGTAGAATGGCCCAGCCAATCACCAGACTTAAATACAAAATAAAGCTCAGATTTGATAGACGAGACCCACAGAACCGTCAGGATTTTTACACGCTGTTGAAGTCTGTGAAAAACTCACACCTGAGCAATGCATGTGACTTCATTTTCCATATGAAAGGCGTCTTTAAGCTGCCATCATTTTAAAAAAGCGTCTTATATAAAGCATTAAATACATTTCAGTAGCTCAGTACCTACAGTACCTTGTGTCATTCCATTGTTATTACACGTAAATTGTTTTTTCAGGATTTTGTTTTGTTTTATTTTTATGTTTGTATTATTTGGGTTTTTACCAAAATCTGGTTCAATTCCATGTCAACAGCTCCTTTAGAAATATTATTCCCAGGAAAAAATATCACGGAATAAATCTGTAGACCACTGAATACTTTATAATGTGATATGATCAATAACCTGTAACACCACCGAATGGGCCATACGTCATGTTGCAAGCTGTTCTCTGCAGGTTGTGTTCATAAACCAGTCGCAGCTGATACTGGTCACCATGTTCAACATTACCGGCGGTACCTGAGAAAACCATACATAAAGAAAGCATACTGTGGAATTAAAGACCTCTATGATTATACTCTTAAAGCTCTAAGTAACCAATGCACATAGGTGATTTTTTATTTTTCAACAACAAAAACTTTTTTATTGAAACAGTTATATAACACAAATATATCTAAAAAAAAAAATTATATATATATATATA
>CAIGQZ010002445.1:8270605-8285397 GCA_903798205.1 Danio tinwini | reverse complement strand
ATCAATCTATCTATCTATCTATCTATCTATCTATCTATCTATCTATCTATCTGTCTGTCTAAAAGTTGACTTAAAACTTTAAGGCAACTTGCTGCACACCTTTTTTGAGTTGACTCAATTTTTAACCCAAGTACACTTAAAGTTAAGTCAACTCAAAAAGCTCTGCATCTAAAAACAAATACTAAGAATCATGCTTCATCTGTTGAAATACTGATCCAAGAATACAGAAAACTGAGAAGAATCAAACAATTCAGATAATATCAAACATCGAGAGACTTAAAGTTACAAAATATTTTGGACTCACCATATCCAGTACCGCTGTTATCCACATCCCCAACACACAGACATCCCTGGTCAAACTCCTCGCCCTCGCCCAGCACCGACGCCCACCAATCACGTGCCTTAAACAAAGACATCCTGTAAAACAAGCATTATATGAGCGTGTCACTTATGCACTGTAATTGTACAAATTAGAGACTCCTTCATCACTACTTTTAAATAAACTTGACAAAAGACCCAATGATAAGAAATTTTTAGTCCTAAATATTGGCAAAATTTCCCCATAAATGTAATTACTCATTGCTTACATAGGTTTGACCAGTGTAGCATAGTACTCTAATAAATAATACAGTGATTGCACAAATAAGTTCAACAGAAATTATACAAATCTAATACTAATCAAAAAGTTTTCTGATTAAGCTGCATGCATTCAATAATCAAATGTAAAAATAATGGGTAACACTTTATAATAACTGCACACTATGAATCATTTATTAAGCATTAGCAAATAGTTAATACATTATCTGTTAAGCATTAACTCTACATTAACAGATGTTAGTAAGCAGTTTATAAATACAGCTACAAACGCTCTATTCCTGACTTACACGCACATTTATAATGTGCTTAATGATTGTATTTTCACACTTTGTTAATGATTAGTTTTACATTATTTAAGTATTGCATTATTTACAAACTAGTTAATTAAGAATAGTTGGTGTTTTTTAAAGATCATTCAGAATGCGTAAGTAAATGATTAATCAAGGGGCAACCTCCCGCTCTCCCTCGGGAAGCCAATACGGAAGTAACTAAAACTGCAATTCATTGACTCGCCTTGGGGGGCTGGCTCCAGGAAGTCCAAGTGCTTTCTTTCTGCATTGGTAAATTGGCCAATTTTACAGCTGATAAAAACATGTTTAGAGCCTGGTACAAATGATGGCTTTGGTGCATATAGCTATGATTACCCTTTATGACAACTTTGAGGGGGGTGAATTTTTTATAACTCATCCGTTTCGTTTTTATTAAGTTATATTAAGTTTGCATAATTAAGGGCGTGGTCACTTGAGTGACAGCTACACTCGCTGGTCGCTGTCTCGTCACCTTAGCTGATTCTGGCTAATTAGCCGCTGAGCTCGGCATATACATCATATTTTTGTTTTGGTTAATGTTTCTTTACACAGTCATTTGCCTTTTGGAATTATTTTCTGCAATTATCAGATGACATGGCATGCTGTGTGGACTTAATTGTACTTACAAACCATTTAAGTTGCCTCCATTTCGCAGGTGAGTGAAATTATATACTTATATACCGTATCTATAAATGTATTTTTTTTTATTTAAGATCATTTATCATTTAAATGTTCTTTAGACCTGTAATGCACTCCAGAATCTGACAGATTGATTAGCGGTAGGCTATAAAACAGTCATCTGAAGCTTCGTCATACAGTGTTAGAGCTGGATTTTTATAGCCAGCCTTGCATTTACTAACACAGACTATATCTGAAGTGTTTGATAGTAATTCACGCTTTCCTCCTATAGAAAAACATCATAAGAACAATGTTTAGTGGCTCAATGTGTTACAACAGTGTTTTTAAAAGTCTAAACACTTTATTGATATAGTGTACAACCAAGCACATGTGGTCAGAACACAAACGAGTCACAGGTAATAAAGTATTAAGCGTTTCTCCCAAAGTAAAAAGTCTGTCTAAGCTAGGTCTAAGCAAAATGCTGAGAAGCAAGCATGCATCTGTAGCTCCGCTCACTCTCCGCCTCTTTGCCCTTATTTGGTATCCCGCGTTTGGCGCGATGACAAGCTAACAAAATGGCGACGGTTGGCCGCGCCTACTTGTAGCTTCTTTTGCATTTTTCAGAAACCTATGGGTGACGTCACGGATACTACATCCATATCTTTTACAGTCTACGTGATTAATAAACTATTCAAATTAACATTTATAATTCTTATTATTCAGGCATATACTAATAGTTAATTTGTATGTTAATAAATGCTTTATTAACTCCACTTCATCCAGTTTTGTGACCTAATCTAAATAAATCCTTTATAAATGACAATTAAAGGCTCAGTTCTATACTAAACAGGAAAAAAAGAATAAGAAAAAAAATTACTTTATTAATTTCTATTCATTTGAAGATACACAAATGAAACTCCCCAGCTCAAATTTTAGATTATTTTTACACAGACTGTTCGATAGATCGCTGTTAAATAAAGTGAATGAAGAAATTACCGAAAGTACAGACGTACAAATTAATTAACAATCGAACAAACAAATAAATCCCTGTATGAATAAATGACTGTAAAAAAGAATGAATGAATAAACGATTGTACAAACGAATGACTGTACAAATTAATTAATTAATTAATGACTGTACAAATGAAAGAATGAATGAACGAATATGCAAATGAATGACTTTTCAAATGAATGAATGAATGAATGTTAAATAATAGCGTAAAATAAATGTTTTTAACATTTCTGTACAGATTGGTACTGAAGTCGTTACTTTTGACAACCATAGTTGCATGAGTGTGTTGTCATATTGATCATATTGATTCATTATTAAAACTACTAAAACAATGCTCAGATTTTAGATTGCAGCATCATCATTTTACACAGATTGTTAGATTGATGGCTGTTTAATGAAGTGAATGAAGAAATTAACGAATGTACAGACATATGAATCAATAACCAAAAAAAAAAATGAATGACTGTATGAATAAATGACTGTAAAAAAGGATGAATAAATAAATGACTGTACAAATTAAGTAATTAATGACTGTACAAACAAACGAACGAACGGACAAATGAACAAACAAACAGACGACTTTTCAAATGAATGAATGACAAATGTTAAATATAAAATAGACGTTTTTTACATTTCTGTACCGATTGGTACTGAAGTCGATACTTTTGACAACCATAGTTGCATGAGAGTCACATGTGTATTCATAGGGTCAGCGTGAACTGGATATTGCTGACACTTTTATTTCAGTTTGTTGATGTACTTCCAACTGAAACAGAATATCCATTATATTAAGAATATTTGGCAGGGCTTTCTTTTGGCGCATCATTCCCTCATAGCAAACTAACGGTAAGAGTGGCGTGGTTAAGAATATTGTGGCTAAATCTGTCAAACTGAAGTCAAATAAGGAAAGCAACCACTCCAAACATGGAAGCAAATGTCAGACTTTGACTGAAAATTACCAAAAAAAAAAGTATTAATTATTCACCTAAAGAATAACAATGAGAGCTAGTAAATTACAAATCTAATACTAATCAAACAGTGCTTTTCAAGCAGCTTTAAAAGTTTTCTAATTAAGCTCCATACATTAAATGATCAAATGCAAAAATAATGCCTCATTGTTTCAATAAAAAAAAGTAATTTAGTCAAGTGAAATTCAAATTTTTTCTTTGTTGTTTAACTTTGACAAAAAAATACATCTAAATATGAAGGGAGGGGGGTTTGCTGCTTTTGCAATGTTGAAAACTTTGCATTAAATTTGCTTTTAGAAGATATACAAGATCTATTTTTATAAAATCATTATGGACCTAAGCTTCTCATTAGATCTTCATGTAAGGCAAATTTGACTCCTACACTAATAAAAACTACAAAAAAATGTCCGCCGCTCAAATTTTAGATTCCAGCATCATCATTTTTACACAGATTGTTAGATTGATGGCTGTTTCATGAAGTGAATGAAGAAATTAACGAATGTACAGATGTTCGAATCAATTAACAAACAAACAAACAAATAAATGACTGTATGAATAAATGACTAAAAAAGAATGAATGAATAAATGACTGTACAAATTATTGAATGACTGTGCGAACGGACGGATGGACGAACGAATGAACGAACGAACGGACGGACAAATGAACAAACGAATGAAATGGCGATTGAATGGACGGACAATTGAAAGAACAACTTTTCAAATGAAAGAATGAATGATTGTCAAATGTTAGCGTGAAAAAAAAAAGTTTTTTACATTTCTGTACAGATTGGTACTGAAGTCAATACTTTTGACAACCATAGTTGCATGAGTGTGTTGTCATATTGATCAAGATGTTTTCTCAGTTTTTTAGTGTATTTCTATTTGCATGTGTATTCATAGGGTCAGCAAGGACCGGATATTGTGGACACTTTTATTTCAGTTTGTTGATGTACTTCCAACTGAAACAGAACATCCAGTATATTAAGAATATTTGGGGAGTTTTTTTTGCACATCATTCCCTCATAGCAAACTAACGGTAAGAATGGCGTGGTTAAGAATATTGTGGCTAAATCTGTCAAACTGAAGTCAAATAAGAATAACCTGGAACATGGAAGCAAATGGTCAGATTTTGACTGAAGATTACCAAAAAAAAATGTATTAATTATTCACCTAAAGAATAACAATGGGTGCTAGCAAATTAAACATTCAACATTTTGATAGCAAATTACATTTTTCAATTCATCTTTATTTCTATAGCGCTTTTACAATGTAGATTGTGCCAAAGCAGCTTAACATAGTTCTAGTAAATTAAAATTGAAACTGTCAGTCCAGTTTTCAGAGTTGATGTTCAGTTCAGTGTGGTTTAATTTTCACTGCTGAAAGTCAAACACTGAAGAGCAAATCCATCGATGCGCAGCTCTACAAGTCCAAAACCAAGCAAGCCAGTGGCGAGGAAAAAACTTCACCAATTGACAAAAGTGAAGGAAAGAATTCTTGAGAGAAACCAGGCTCAGTTGGGCATGACCTTTTTTCCTTTGGCCAGACTTCTTGTGCAAAGCTGCAGTCTAAGCGCCAGAGGCTGGAGAACGCTGAACGTCCATCGTGAAGAAGCTGCAGGTGTGACTAAGTCGCCGGCGGGTGTTCAGGCTGGCCCACGAGATCAATGCAGAGACTCGTCTGTTACTATGTCTTTCAGGAATCAGTCTCCACTTATCACTCCTCCACGACCGCCACTGCATCTACTCAGGATATGGCCTGGTCAAGAGTTATGGGAACCTCTAGAAGTTCTCTACGGTTGGCATTATCTCTTCACAGGACTTGGATCACATCAATGGCACTGCATTTCATATGGACTTGCAGCTCATTTGAGCTCCCTCGTCCACCTTAGAATCCACAGCCAGACCCAATTCTGTAGAACTTCATTAAACTTTGTTTTTCAGTGAAAATGTAAGAACAAAAAAACTCCACTATTCACTTTTTGTCTTAGTTGCCAACTTCTGAGCACATGGTTTTTGATGCTGACTTGAACCACCAAGACTGTCAGACATACAGCTGACAGTATAACCTGACAGAAGGGTCACGTGACTGCAGATTTCATTGGCTGCAATCCAAGCAGCTTTACTAACTAACTGCTGACTGCTTAACCCAGCTAATCCACACAGCAGAGAGAAACAGAGGAAATGCAAGGAAGTAAACCAGTCCAAGAAGCTGGACAAAAAAATATATGTGCATTGTTTATACTGTGCATACATATGAGGGTTCTATAATGGATCCAGTGTGTGCACTTTTACTAGTCTGTTGATTCAACTTCTGAACATTACCCTTTAATAATTTGAATTCAACAAAATAAGATAATATTAATTAACCAATCATTATTATATCTAGTGTAAATTATTTTCATTTAATTTATATTAAGAAGCATTTTGAATATGAGGTCAAATCTGATATTTGGATTTCCAAATAACTTAAGCATCCAGACCAACCTGTTAACAGTCTATCTTATCGATTACTTTAAAAACGAAAGACATTAAATATTCTCAAAGCAAGAAAGCAGGTAACTACAGTATATGAGATACAACAGCTACCCTTATCCCTGTGAATGAAAGAAAGATTATTGTTGTGGTAAATCTGCTAACGTTACTCAGCTTTGTTTGCTGCGCTCGCGTTTCACACTTTCATAGTTTTACAGTTGTAACGTTGAAAGAGAAAGCTGTCCTTATTTTCACGGGTGAAACATATTTGTTAATCTGTTGTACCTGTAATGAATGCAGTGATGTTTTCTCTAGTAGTGTGTGGTAAAAGCAGGTAGCTCAAGACATCTCAGCTCCTCACACTCGACCCGCTGTTGTCATGGTACTGACAGCAACGCTGAAGCCAGAACTGTGGAACATGGCAGCGCGATATCAAAATAAGAGTCCAGCATGGAGATTTTGCCTCGTATTCTTTGTACGATCTTATGGTGCAGGTCAAACTGAAAAAGCAGACATAGCATAATTTCTTACACACATTAGAACAACTCTTTCTTTAATAAAATATGAATGTTGTCTACAGTACAGTAACTTTTTAATTGTATTTGTGTGTGCTTTTGTCAAGCTTGAATAAGCTTTAAAGGGTTAGTTCACCCAAAATGTTAATTCTGCCATCATTTACTCACCCTTTACTTGTTTCAAAACTTAGAGTAGCCTGCCCTGATGGATTCCCAGTTGAATTATGTAAACAATCATCTGCTAAATTAATCTACTTCCACAGAATTCAGCATACACTCGTCGGCCACTTTATTAGGTACACCTGTCTAACTGTTTGTTACCGCGAATTTCTAATCAGCCGATCACATGGCAGCAAGTCAATGCATTTAGGCATTTAGAGATGGTCAAGATTATCTCCTCCAGCTCAAACTGAGCATCAGAATGGGGAAGAAAGGTGATTTAAGTGACTTTGAATGTGTCATGGTTGTTGGTGCCAGTTGGGCTGGTCTGAGTATTTCAGAAACTGCCGATGTACTGGGATTTTAATGCACAACCATCTCTAGGGTTTACAGAGAATGGTCCGAAAAGAAGAAAATATCCAGTATGGCAGTTCTGTGGCGCAAATGCCTTGCTGATGCCAGAGGTCAGAGGAGAATGGCCAGACTGGTTCCAGCTGATAGAAATGCAACAGTAACTCAAATAAGCACTCGTTACAACCAAGGTATGCAGAAGAGCATCTCTGAACACGCCTTGAGGTGGTTGGGCTACAGCAGCAGAAGACCACACTGGGTGCTCATGTCAGCTAGGACAGGAAACTGAGCCTATACAATGAGGATAATAGAAGATTGAGGAAAAAAGTTGCCTAGTCTGATGAGTCTCGATTTCTGCTGCGACATTCGGATGGTCAGGTCAGAATTGGGCATCAACAACATGAAAGCATAGATCTATCTTGCCTTGTATCAAGGGTTCAGGCTGGTGGTGTGGTGTAATGGTGTGGGGGATATTTACTTAGCACACTTTGGGCCCAATAGTCCCAATTGAGCATTGTATCATCGCCACAGCTTACCTGAGTATTGTTGATGACCATGTCCATCCCTTTATAACCACAGTGTACCCATCTTCTGATGGCTACTTCCAGCAGGATAACGCACCACGAATCATATCAGACTGTTTTCTTGAACATGACAATAAGTTCACTGTACTCAAATGGCCTCCACAGGCACCAGCACTTAATTCAATAGAGCACCTTTGGGATGTGGTGGAACAGGAGATTCGCATCATGGATGTGCAGCCGACAAATCTGCAGCAACTGCGTGATGCTATCATGTCAATATGGATCAAAATCTCTGAGGAATATTTCCAGTACCTTGTTGAATCTATGCCACAAAGGATTAAGGCAGTTCTGAAGGCAAAAGCGGGTACTAGAAAGGTGTACGTAATAAAGTGGCCGGTGAGTGTTTTTTCCAAGATATCCAGCCTCTAAAGGTCTGATTATGCTCTTACCAAAGGGTGCATAAGGATACATAAGGATGCAACAATATGTTATCAATGACAACACTTGTTCATTAGTTGATTACCTAGTTGATAACAGTTTTAACTAGTCTGTCATCAAAATCGCTATGAAACAGAAGTTAAGATTGTCCTGCTTTCCCATATGATGATGTACATCAAATTAAAACTGTCCTGAAATTCGAAAGAAATGTAGGGCAAAGCATTGACCATTGAACATTGATGAATGGATGAATGCAGGGCAAAAATGCTGACAGCAAACTTGCATATGCAAGCTGAGACATGCAGTCATATGCAATCTCATAAACACAATGCACTCACTGGTGCTAGCATTGCATATGCCTGATAGCCCCGCCCTAAAGAGAGGGGTCTGGCTGCAGACTCAGTGCAGTGCAATCTGAGCTGCATCCAATACTTTTTAATGCACTCACCTAACCCCACTCCTAACCCTACCCCTCACAGTGACGTCACTAGCTCCATTGAGTGCATTGTGTCTGAGATTGCATCTCTGAGCGATGCAATCTCAGCTTGCATCATAAAGGCTGCATCCAGATACTATTGGCCCTAAAGGCATTCCATGTGACTTAAAGTGAAGAAAGTCATTTTGAGGGGTAAAAGAAGGTTATAGTATTTGCTAAAAGATTACGAAGGCAAAATATTTTTTTACAAAATAATGAAATGCACAGATACATCATTTATAACAAGCACTAGTATATAAGTATAAAAATAAGAAGAGCACAGTTTAATTCCATCGTGACTTGGGTTTGGAACATTTGGTCAGAAAATATGCTAAATTCTTTCAAAATTAATTAAACAACTATTTTTGTTCCTTTTACATTTATTCTCCTAATGTAGAACTCTAGAAAATAGAACCTTTATTTCTATAGTGCTTTATACAATGTAGGTGAATTGAATAAGCTCAATTAGCCGTAGTGTATGCGTGTGAATGTGAGAGTGTATATGGGTGTTTTTCAGTACTGGATTGCAGTTGGAAGGGCAACCGCTGTTTAAAACATATGCTGGATAAGTTGGCGGTTCATTCCGCTGTGGTGACCCCTGGAAAATAAAGGGACTAAGTCGAAGGAAAATGAATGAATGTATGAATGACAATGTTGACCGTCAAAGCTACTTTAAAAGGTCAAACAGAAGAATTATGTGAAATAAATAAGTAGGACATGCAAAAGTATTTTTTTTACTTTACACTCACTAACCAGGCAAACTATGAATACATTTACAATATAAACAAAACATATCTCTTGTGCAACAAGACAGTCAACTGCAAAACAGACATTACAGTCCCAAATTGGTTACTTAGACTGGTTACTTAATGTCCCAGACTGGTTACTTAATGTAAGTACCATGCAAAATGTAATGAAAACAAACAAAATGTAGTCAAATAGAGAATAAAAGTTTATATTTATAGAATTATTATTATTATTATTATTAATTTTCGACAGTACTTTTCCACAATAATATAGAAAACGCGTACTGCACCTTTAAGGTGATATTTGAATTTGGCGCGGTGGCGTTGCTGTGGTTACCAGCCTTCTAAAGTAGAATGCGTTCGAATTTCGTAACTGTAGTAGTGTGATCCAGAGCATTCAGCGTGTAGCCATTTTGGACATTAACGGTATGTAAAATACTTCATAAAAGTATAATTTTTGGTTATTATACGACTGTTTCAACGTGTTTTTGGTCTGTGAGTCTAAATATGTTTTTATATTTCTCCTGTCATATTATTTCAGTTTGTTCTATTAGTTTTTTCAGGTCTTTCGGTTAGACTGTAGTGATTGTAGAGTTGTCAATTTAAGGATTTTGAATAACGTTATAAATATTTTTTTAATGACGTCATGTATTGTTTACATTTTTTATCTTCTTTAGTTTTTATAACTGTGGATTGTCATTTGTTGTGTTGTCAGGCTGGTAGACGGATAAATAGGCTAAGTGGGTGATTCTATAATTGTAGGTAACATTTGCTGTCCAAAGTCATCATTTTTTTCAGCTTTTTCAAGTTACTTTTTCTGTTACTTATTTTCATAGATTGCAAGATGTACATGCCATAACAATACAATACTTTTTGTAAAAAATGTCTTATATTGCCAAAGTTTATGAATTCTTGATGTCCAAATTAGTCAGTGTGTTTGTACATCATGTATGATTGTGTAAATAAAATATTTTATGCAAGTTTTTACAACATTAAATTGTTTACAAATAACCTTTTTTTTTATTTTAATTTTTTTTTACAAAAAACACATGTCTGTTAATCTTCCATCAATTCTGTTATCATACTAAGGCTACACAATATTGGAAAAATCTAACATTGCGATATTTTGTTTTGCCGCGATATATATTGTGATATGAATGTAATTTCACCAGATGATTTTAGTAGCTCTATTTGAAAATATTTCATTCTTTTAGATTGACTGGGATGATCAAGTCTTTTTTAGATGCAGTGCATCTGCATAAATTATAATAAATTGCAAACATAAATGGTTTTCCGGGGAGTCTAACAGTATTCAAGTAGAGAAATTGTATTCAAGTAGTATTCAAGTAGAGAAATAAAACAAAGACCAATGCGAGTCAGTGAGTTCGTTATGAATTAATTAATTATCCAAAAATGATTAATTTACCTCCGCCTATGGCGATGATGCCATCGTCCATCGTGATGTTTGACATTAGACATCGTACGATGCCAAATTGGTTGACATCGCCAACCCTAGCGTCAACGCTTCCCATTCACTTTGAACGGGTGACGTCAAGCGTTGTCGAACTGAATTGTGGATCCGTCGGCACCGCTTCAGTGGCGTTGCTCGCTGTAGAAGTTGGGAATTTCTCAACTTTTCAAGTGCCAATAGACGCGTCAGCCAATCAGATCGATTTATGCAAATACTCCAGCTCAGATAGTAGCCAACTTTAGACATGCCCTCTATCAAGCATTGACGCTGAAGCCCCGTATTTTTACAGGAAATAGTAAACCATCCTGGAACCTTTGGCATACTCTTTTCAACATACTATGTTTTGGGACATGCTAATTCTATTTTCGAATACTATTTAGGATGGATAGTATGCAAATTGTGACATAAATTGTCTCTCTCTGTGTGTCTGTGTAATGTATGAAATGTAAAGTCTGTTCATCAAATAAAGAAAAAGTATTTTTTGATCAAATTTATCTTTATTTCTACACATTACCAAAATTGTGCGTAACAGTTGACAAACAGTACTATAAAAATCTGTTGTTAAATTTTGTTTGGGAACCACTGAATTATTATTAAATTGTTCAGTTCTGCAATCAAGTAAAGCTCTGATAATGTTGTATTTGACTTTTTCAGAGTGAAGCGGAGCCTGTGGAGAAAATAGGACTCGCACACCAGCAACAACTGGAAACTGATGGTCAAATTAGGTATTTCCTGGATAGATAGATTAATGGGTGAATGGATGGATAAATAGATGGTGGTGGGCATTTGTTAAATCGATGTCTTCTCTGTGGCTGTTGTTTACATTACAGGTAATGAACACACAGCGGGCAGAAGAAGGAGACTCACAAGAGGATCGGTAGAAATTTAAGAAGGAAAGTTTTGTTAGTTTTGTCTTTTGCAGATTGGAGTGGAGCATGTGGAGAAACAAGGGAATCAGAAGGCAGAAGAAGGAGACTCACAAAGGGAATGGTGGAGATGACTTGAAGAATGCTGGAGAATAGCTTTGGCAATGCTGGTGCTTGGTAAGCAGGTAGAGCTCTATTAGTGCTGTATTTGTTTTGTGCAGATTGGAGTGGAGTAAAAGAAGGAGACTCACAATGGGAACTGTGGAGCTCAGAGAACATTGAACAATGGAGTTCATTGGATTCAATCTTCCAAAGAATGGTATTAAGACTAAATAATTACTCGAAATATTTCTCTATAGCAGAATAACCATAGACATGGAACTTCTGCAATTACAAAAACATTGTAAAAACTGTCTTCAATTAGTAAGTTCATTCAAATGACATTAAACTGACTTAAACATATATATTTGGATCTTTTATAGCATAAAACATTATATTGAAACACATTTAAGTTAAAGTAATGAGTTAATGTGACTTAAAACATGAAGTAATTTTTAAAGAGTAAGTGATGGTCAGGTATTTCCTTTACAGATACATAACATAGTTAAATAGATGTTCTATCTGTAGCAGTTGTTTCTTTTTTAGGCAATGGAACCACAACAGACAGAAAAAGGAGAATAACAAAGGGAACGGTGGAGATATGCTTGAAGAGCTGGAGCTCAGCAATAAGGTTGAGCTATGTTAATCTTGTATTTGTCTTTTACAGATCGAAGTGGATCATGTGACGAAACAAGGAAATCACACACCCCAGCAATGACAGAAAACTCATAGTTGGGTTAGGTTTTTCCTGGATGGATGGATGGATGGATGGATGGATGAATGGATGGATAGATAGATTATTGAATGGATAGATGGATGGATGGGTGGTAAATACATGTCCTTCCAAGAGGAAGGGGGTGGTGGTGGGCATATACGTTAGATAGATGTCTTCTTTGTGGCAGTTGTTTATTTTAACACACAACAGGCAGACGAAGAAGACACACAAGAGGAGTGGAGGAGATTTATTTAAAAAACACTGGAGAAAAACCTGTGAACTACTGGAGATCAGCCAGCAGGTAGAGCTCTTTTAATCTTTGTCTTTTGCAGATTGAAATCAAGCACCTCAACAATGACAGGAAACTCATGGTTGGGTCAAGCATTTCCTGGCTGGGTGGAGGAATGGATGGATGGATGGTAAATAGATATCCTTCCGAGATGAAAGGGTGTTGGTGGGCATATATTGTTAGATAGATGTCTTCTCTGTGACATTTGTTTAAATTTCAGGTAATGAACACACAACAGGCAGAATGGAAATGGTGGAGATAGCTTGAAGAATGCTAGAGAATTGCTTGGGCAGTGCTGGCAATTAGATAGCAGGTAGAGCTGTGTTGGTGCTGTTTTTGCTTTGTGCAGATTGTAGTAGAGTCGAAGAACACTCATAATGGACACTGTTGAGATATGCTTGAAGAGCTGGAGCTCAGCAGAAATGTTGAGCTGTGTTAATTTTGTCTTTGTCTTTTGCAGATTGAATTTGATAATGTGGAGAAACAAGGGAATGACACACCCCAGCAATGATAGGAAACTCATGGGTGGATTAGGATTTTCCTGAATGGATGGATGGATGGATTAATAAATGACAGGATGGATGGATGAATGGATGAGTGGTAAATAGATGTCCTTCCAAGAGGAAGGGGGTGGTGGTGGGCATAGATTGTTAGACAGATGTCTTCTCGGTGGCAGATGTTTATTTTGTAGGTACTGAACACACAACAGACAGAAGAAGAAGACTCACAAGAGGAATGTTGGAGATTTATCTTGTCTTTGTCTTTTGCAGATTTAAGTTGATCGTGTAGAGAAACAAGGGAATCACACACCCCAGCAATGACAGGAAACCCATGGTTGGGTTAGGATTTTTCTGAATGGATGGATGGAGTGATGGATGGATGGATGAGTGGTAAATAGATGTCCCTCCAAGAGGAAGGGGGTGGTGGTGGGCATAAATTGTTAGATAGATGTCTTCTCTGTGGTAGTTGTTCAATTTTCAGGTAATGAACATACAACAGGCAGAAGAATGAGACTCACAAAGGAAATGGTGGAGATAGCTTGAAGAATGCTAAAGAATTGCTTGGGCACTTAGATAGCAGGTAGAGCTGTGTTGTTGCTGTTCTTGCTTTGTGCAAATTGTAGTGGAGTTGAAGAACACTCATAATGAAAACTGTGGAGATATGCTTGAAGAGCTGGAGCTCAGCAAAAAGGTTGAGCTATATTAATCGTGTCTTTGTTTTTGCAGATTGAAGTTGATCATGTGGAGAAACAAGGGAATCACACACCCCAGCAATGACAGGAAACCCATGGTTGGGTTAGGATTTTCCTGAATGGACAGATGGATGGATAGATTAATGTATGACTAGATGGATGAATGGATGGGTGGAAAATAGATGTCCTTTCAAGAGGAAGGGAGTGGTGGTGGGCATAAATTGTAAGATAGATGTCTTCTCGGTGGCAGATGTTTATTTTGTAGGTACTGAACACACAACAGGCAGAAGAAGAAGACTCACAAGAGGAATGTTGGAGATTTAATTGAAGAACTCTGGAGAACAGTCTGTGAGTTGCTGGAGCTCAGCTAACAGGTAGAGCTCTTTTAGTCTTTGTCTTTTGCAGATTGGATTAGAACATGTGGAGAAAGAAGGAAATCAAGCACCTCAACAATGACAGCAAACTCATGGTTGGGTCAGGCATTTCCTGGATGGATGGTAAATAGATATCCTTCCAAGAGGAAGGGGGTGGTGGTGGACATATATTGTTAGATAGATGTCCTCTTTGTGACAGTTGTTTAATTTTCAGGTAATAAACATACAACAGGCAGAAGAAGAAGACTTACAAGGGGAATGGTGGAGATAAATTGAGGATTGCTAGAAAATTGCTTGGGCATTGCTGGCACTTAGAAAGCAGGTAGAGCTTTGTTGGTGCTTTTTTTGCTTTGTGCAGATTGATATAGAGAAGGAGAGCAAGACTCATAATGGGAACTGTGAAAATATGCTTGAAGAGCTGGAGCTCAGCAGAAAGGTTGAGCTATGTTAATTTTGTCTTGTGTTTTTTAGATTGAAGTTGATCATGTGGAGAAAAAAGGGAATGACACACCCCAGCAATGACATGAAACCCATGGTAGGGTTAGGATTTTCCTGGATGGATGGATGGATGGATGGATGGATGGATGGATGGATGGATGGATGG
>CAIGQZ010002445.1:8254701-8269755 GCA_903798205.1 Danio tinwini | reverse complement strand
ATATATTAATGACGATGTCCGAGAAGTGCATTAACAACATTGACATCCAGCTTAACCATATATGGTTTGCCTAGATCGTGTGTGCTGGATTGTGTGTGCCTGAAACGTGTGTGTTCTGCAGCTGGATATTATTAATCGTAGCACGGGCTGTCTCCATCGCAATATTTGTGAAATACAGTAGGTGGAGATAACACTCCTAAGAAGTTAAACGTGAAACGTGAAACGTGTGAAACGTGTGTGGTTCTGCGGGCCTGCAGCTGGATATATCTCGTCTTATGTGCAGGGCTTTACATTAACACCAGCCAAATGCGGTTTGATTTTAGCTCTGGCGGGTTAGACAGACACCTCCACTAGCCACTTTGGCTGGTTGAAAATCATTTTTAAATTGTAGTTTTCTTAAAAGCAGGGTTCAACAATAACGCTGGCCAAATATTCGTGCAAATGCGATCATAGAATCGAGAGGCAGCATGACTGACAAATATAATTGTGTTCGTGTGGGCAAAAGAAAGCCGGTTGATTACCGAATGAGAGGATAATCACTCGCGCCAACAGCTGATGTGATGCGCGCGAATGTTTAAAACACGTGCGCGCTCCCGTTTCCTTGCTTGAAACAACCGTGCCTGGAAATGCAACTGGTGTGTCGGTTCTCTTTTAAACAGACGAGACAAAAAGTTGTTTATGCACCCACAGTCCTGCTGCTTTCAAGAGCTTCATATTGGTCTTTTCGTAAGCAGCACCGGTTGCTTTCGCTTTAACCATTATTTAAACAGGATATCAACTTCCCAGTTAACTAATGTTAACTGTTTTTTTATGTTTTGTTAAATAAAATGTATAGTATACAGCAATATTTTGCTTGTTTTGACACATTATTTAAAATTTGTGGCTAAGAAATAATTATTTATTTATTTTTAGTGTGGTTAGAGATACATTTGGTAAATACATTGAGTTCTGAAATGTCATGTGAAATAAAAACTAATTGTAATACAACATTATGAAACCATGACCCATGTGCTTATGCTCACTGAGCAAGCTCATACACATACACAAAAAGTGACATGAATGAGGAGGCATGTGGACATTCCACAAAATCTAAATCAAGTCATTTTAGCATGTCAAAGTCATATTTATGCATATAAAATATATTTTCCCAACAGCTAGTAAAAATGGTGAGTGGCTAGTAATGTTGGAAAACTGCTAGCCACAGTGGCTGGTGATCAAGCCCTGCTTATGTGTATTTAAGTATCTTATAGTTTATGTTAGTTACACATAGGTTGTTTTAAAATAGCTCTTATGTCTAGTGTTGTGTTTGTATTTATGATTAATTTATGTAGCACCGTTGTCCTGCGAGACACGACAGTTTGTTCTTCTGTATGTCCACAGATGTAGCGGAATGACAATAAAGCTCGACCTGAATAACAATCTACCCATTTATTATTAGTAAATGTTCATAAAACATTAAACTGTAATAATTTGTGTGAAGTGTATCACATTTTTAGCCCTAGTTTTATCACCAACCACTATTTTATTATATATATAAAAAATTATAAAGTCATTAAACTGAAATGATAACTCATGATGAAAATGATCACTCAGACCCACCGAAATGGCTGTTTTTTTTACTTTATTGTTACAATACAGATGCTATATACAACATTAATATTGTGGACAGCTGCGTTAAAACTAAATTTGGTTAAACTAGCAGTACAAACTGATTTTAAAATACTGTTTATGACAGATAATGTTATACGTTAACAGTTTTGACCCTTCTGTCATACAAACAAAAGCAAACAGCCTAAATCATGTGCCGTGATCAATCTAGGAAACACCTTGGCTCAACTTTACAGACTTTGCCAAAAACAGTAATAATGATCATGCAATAAGTTGGTGTATGTCACACGTAACATGGAGGAAAGGTGCAAATACAAGCCATGTTCAAATTTTTTTAGCTTCATAAAAATACTGAATAAGCATAGGTACAATAATATTGCATCACACAACCGTAAATATCAGTTCCAAAAAAACTCCCTTTGCAATAAAAATAAAATCTAATAAAAGTACTCTTTTTTTTTTACATTCTTCAAAATGTCCTATGATATTTCCACGTTAAAAGCTCAAGATAAAAGCACTGCAGAAGGACTGATTATTATCTATGAAACACATAACGCTGGGAACACCACCTGTATTTTCAAGAGCTGAAAATCGGTGGAGATCAGTCGCTGTCACTGCCCGATTCACTCAGCTGGAGATCATTTCCTGAGGGGGGAACAAAAACAAGACAATTTGAACAAATTAAACACTAGCAGGTGTTGGTTTTTACATTCACGTTTAAAGGAACTCTCCACTTTACTTGGAAATAGGCTCATTTTACAACACCAGAGTTAAATGTTTGAGTTTTACCGGTTTTGAATCCATTTAGCCAATCTTCGGTTTTGGCGGGAGCACTTTTAGCGTAGCTTTGCATAGATCATTAAATCGGGTTAGACCATTAGCATCGCGCTCGAAAAAAGAAAATATATATTTTTGACAAATTTTGATAGTTTTTGTCATTTTTTTTTATCTATTTAGCTAATCTTCGGTTCCGGCGGGAGCACTTTTAGCTTAGCTTAGCATAGATCATTGAATCGGGTTAGACTATTAGCATCGCGCTCGAAAAAAAAAAAAATATATTTTTGACAAATTTTGATAGTTTTTGTCATTTTTTAATCCATTTAGCCAAACTCGGTTCCGGCAGGAGCACTTTTAGCATAGCTTAGCATAGATCATTGAATCGGGTTAGACCATTTGCATCGCACTCGAAAAAAAAAAATAGTTTTGATAACTTTTGATAGTTTTTTTCATTTTTAAATCTATTTAGCCAATCTTCAGTTCTTGCTGTAACACGTTTAGCTTAGCTTAACATAGATCATTGATTTAGATTAGACCATTAGCATCACGCTCGAAAAAAGAAAAAATATATTTTTTGACAAATTTTGATAGTTTTTGTCATTTTTTTCTTATCTATTTAGCTAATCTTCGATTCCGGTGGGAGCACTTTTAGCTTAGCTTAGAATAGATCATTTAATCGGGTTAGACCATTAGCATCGCACTCGAAAAAAAAAAATATATTTTTGACAAATTTTGATAGTTTTTGTCATTTT
The DNA here is from genome assembly GCA_903798205.1 of Danio tinwini. Lineage (NCBI taxonomy): Eukaryota > Metazoa > Chordata > Actinopteri > Cypriniformes > Danionidae > Danio > Danio tinwini. Next base: position 8,266,618 of record CAIGQZ010002445.1, on the reverse strand, counting down.
TGAATCCATTTAGCCAATCTTCGGTTCCGGCAGGAGCACTTTTAGCATAGCTTAGCATAGATCATTGAATCGGGCTAGACCATTAGCATCGCACTTGAAAAAAAAAATAGTTTTGATAACTTTTGATAGCTTTTGTCATTTTTGAATCCATTTAGCCAATCTTCAGTTCTTGCGGGAACACGTTTAGCTTAGCTTAACATAGATCATTAATTTAGATTAGACCATTAGCATCGCGCTCGAAAAAAGAAAAAATATATTTTTGACAAATTTTTATAGTTTTTGTCATTTTTCTTATCTATTTAGCTAATCTTCGATTCTGGTGGGAGCACTTTTAGCTTAGCTTAGCATAGATCATTGAATCGGGTTAGACCATTAGCATCTTGCTCAAAAAAATGAAAAGTATATATATTTTTGAAAAAATTTGATAGTTTTTACCATTTTTCAATCCATTCAGCCAATCTCCGGTTCTGGTGGGAACACATTTAGCTTAGCTTAGCATAGATCATTGAATCAGATTAGACCATTAGTATCTCACTCGGAAAAAAATTTCAAAACAGTTGATTATTTGTGATAGTTTTTACCATTTTTTTATCTATTCAGCCAATCTCTGAGTCTGGCAGGAGCATTTTTAGCTTAGCTTAGCATAGATCATTGAATCAGATTAGACCATTAGCATTGCGCTTAAAAAAATATAGTTAAAAATAGTTGATAATTTTCTCTATTTAAAGCTTGACTCTTCTCGTGTACTAAAATTGTGTACTAAGATTGACAGAAAAATAAAAAGTTGCTATTTACAGTTGAGGTATAACATCTATATCTGTTGTGTTTATGATAGAGAGAGAGAAAAAACACAATGCTCTGACAAAAAAACTGCTTCAAAACACACAATAGCTACTCTTTCTTTTTTGTCTTTTCTCTTTTGGCGTCAGCGTTAATGCTTCCTATTTGAATGGGTGAAGTCAAGCGTTGCAGATAATGGTATAATGGATTACAAATCTCACGGTTCTGATCACTTTATGGTTTTTTTAGTCACGGATCGGATGATTTTTCGGATCAGCCAAAAAGGGAGGAAACAAATTTAATTTGCTTTCCATTTATTACAAAAACATACTAAAAATATAAAAAAATCAAATAAAGAAATAATCAGCTGAATAAAAGTAAATCATTAAATATTCAATACTGTGAAAAATTCACTGTTACTACTACGGTTGCTGATAATGCTAAATGCACATTTATTTTTAGTCTCATTTTCAGTAAACGATTGATGTTTCATTGCTAGATGGATAATTTTTGAAAAATTATTCAGTGGCATATTTTTGATGGCTGGTTGTCGCCACCTATTGGTTAAATAATGTAATTGCTGCCTACAACTTTCATTTTTGAATGTCGTTAAATGCATATGACGGTCATTTTAATCTTTACCATAAACATCAGTGGTTTTATCTAAACTATAAACCATTATCCCAGTACTTCTGTGTTATTTGACTGTTCGTAACTTCATAACTAACTCTAAAGACTAAAGACTGAATCTCTTTCTTGATTTTTGCATTTTTTTAAACACAGATTTGAATGCAGCGATTCAAAGGATTAATAAACATGCAAATCACCATCATTTATAATTTATGTTGCATGGGTGTTGAGATCCTGATCATTTAATGATTAATCGTGCAGCTTACTCTGAATGCATTAATGCAGGCTAAACAAGTAGTGACAGAAAACACCTTTAATAACCTAAGAAACCCACCACATCCCGAATAACCTACCACAACTTCTTAGGATTAATCGAATTCTAATCTAAGATTAATCTAAACCAAAATGGCACAATTAGGATTAAAGTCTAATAATTTCTGTTACATAATTTTTGCACGTGTTTTATAGTTATTTTTCACTGCATCTTTGTCTCATGTGAGAAAAAATCTATGGTTTCTTACGGAGTGTGTTCATCAGCTGATTGTTGCCTTGTGATTTGTTCATTCCGTTGGCCATGTTGCTCCTGCTGGGTGAGAGATGGGTTTCCTGTTCTCCGTCGCTGCAGGAACTGTCGTCATTCCCGCTGCCTGAACAGCTGGCAGATCCTGAAGAGCTGCTGCTGCCACTGCTGCTCATCTGCTCGATCATGTCCACCTCGGCCCGCAGCTCTGACACACACACGGATCAAAAACACTGGTTCAATTCAGCAGTGTCAAAGAAAAAAGCTACATCAACATTAGGGATGCACAATATATGAGCCTAGTCCTATGTTGCACATGTATATTTGTGGGAGGAGCCAAAAATACATGGCATGAGTCGAAATTGTCATAAATGTGAATGAGACTTTATGCATGCTTATAACAACCGTCATTAAGTGTCATGTCCAGGGCTTGACAATAACTTTTTTGATCACCAGCCACTGTGGCTAGTAGCTTACCACCGTTACTAGCCACTCGCCATTTTCACTAGCCACAATTTTGTTGTTGGGAAAATATACTTTATATGCATAAATTTGACTTTGGCATGGGTTGCAGCATGCTAAAATTACTTCATTTAGATTTTTTTTCCACTTGCCTCCTCGTTCATTTCACAGTTTTTTTTTGTTTATGAGCTTACTCAATGAGCATGAGCAAATTGGTTATGCTTTCATTAAAAAAAAAGTTAGTTTTCTTTCACAGGACTTTTCAGGGCTCAACACAATAAGGATTTACCTTTTTTTTCTCCGGCCACACTAAACTAATTATTTCCTTGCCACAAATTTTAAATAAAGTGTCAAACAAGCAAAATACTGCTGTATACGTACTTTTTATTCAACAAAACAGTTGACATTTAAAAAATATATATATTCTCCCGCATCTAAAACTATGCACAGTGGTCTGTTCTGGCTCAAGATCTCAGATCACCAGTTAACTATGCATACAGTACAACAGCATATTAAAGCAATATTATTGTAAAGGATGATTTTTAAACTATATTAACAATAATGTAAGATGATAAGATAAAGTAAGATAATGTAAGATGAAGTAATAAGATGATGCCGCGCACACGGTTAATGTTAGGCCAATTAACAATCTGTTCAAAGAATGGTTAAAGCGAAAGCGACAACAACCTGCTGCTGCTGCTTACAAAGAATCTCGAGCCCTTGAAGCACTGTGGGTGCACGAGCATCGCACTAGTTTCGTTTCCAGGCACGGTTGCTTCGAGTGAGGAAACAGCACAGGAGCTTTTAAACACTCGCGCGCATCAAATGATCTGCGCGCACAACACTAAAGCCTTCGTCAGTGAGTGAGGAAAGCCTGTCTCACTGTGCTCGTGATCCTCTCATTCGGTGTTCACCTGCTTTCTTTTGCTCGCTCGAAAAGCTGTTTTTGTCAGTCGTGCTGCTTGAGATGACATTGTTTGTTATGACAACTAGACATAAAACTTGTTTTTGTCTTTGGCATGACAACTTGACATTATCAAGACACCAAAATGTGTCATAAATCTGTCATCAACATGACTGTCAATTAAAAAGTTAAGATTTTAAAATTCAATCAGTGTGTTTGCATTTTATTTTTGTAATTTGGCTCAGAAAATGCATAATCTGACAATGTGTAATCAGCAGCCAAGTATAAAGAGTTATCAGTTTCCTGTATCTGTCAAGTTTTTAATATCAGTGCATCCTTAACCAAAAAAACACAATAATTCATTCATTCATTCATTTTCTTTTCGACTTAGTCCCTTTATTAATCTGGGGTCGCCACAGTAGAATAAACCGCCAACTTATCCAGCACTTTTTACACAGCGAATGCCCTTCCAGCTGCAACCCATCTCTGGGAAACATCCGTACACACTCATACACTATGGACAATTTAGCCTACCCAATTCACCTATACCACATGTGTTTGGACTGTGGGGGAAACTGGAGCACCTGAAGGAAACCCACACACTTGCAGGGAGAACATGTAAACTCTACACAGAAATGCCAACTGACCCAGCCAAGGCTCAAACCAGCGACCCTCTTGCTGTGAGGTGACAGCACTACCTAATGCGCCACCGCGTCGTAACACCGGAATTCTGTTTTGTAATTTATTTTTGTTTCATTCATCCCTGAAAATTAGTTTTAGAATACACACACTGTTGTTGTTTACTGGTGTGGACGCAAATATAACTACAGTAATGTTAACATTCAGTTAACATTCACACGGGGCGTCAGCTTCAACGCTTCCCTTTCACTTTGAATGGGTGACGTCAGGGCGTTGCCGAACTGCATTATGGATCCATCGGCGCCGCTTCAGTGGCGTTGCTCACTGCAGAAGTTGGGACTTGCTCAACATTTCAAGCGCTGATGGAAGCGTTAGCCAATAAGATTGCTGTATGCAAATGCACCAGCTCAGGCAGTTTCCTATTGATGACTAATTTCATTGGCTGACACTGCTATGACGATTGCGTCAGCCTCAACTTCAGACACGCCCTCTGTCAAGCGTTGACGCTGAAGCCCCGTGTGAATGGGGCGTTATACTTAACATTATCGTTCTTAACATTTATTTTCATTAAATATCTGTATTAAATTCTTAAAGAAAAAAAAAGTTCACCAGTTATGAGGTTTATGGATGGGGATGTTTGATTTTAAATAAGCAATAAAAAATAAACAAAGTCATTCAATTATAAAATTGCCTCGTTTAAAATCTGATTCGTTTAAAGTCAAGGATCTTAACTGCCTGGTTGAGATATGATATAATGTGGGTACTACATCAGATAAGAACCATTGCATTAAGTTACATTGTTCTGCATCTTTAAAATATGGAAATTTTGTTTACCACAGTATTTTCAACGGAGTTACTGCACTCGCAGGCTGCTCCTGACGGCGTTTAAACGGCCTTTCATCTCGTTTTATACTTAAACAATTCAATTAATTAAAGTCTATTTCAATTTTAATTTTAACAGATTTGTGTGTGTTGAGCATCTATTAAGACAACGTTAGCACCTGTCAGCTTTAATCGTGGGGAAAATGGATCATTTGGAGCTTTTGTCAGCTAATTTCATCTTGCAGGTTTAAAGTAATTTTTGAGGTGGGATCAAAATCAGTGACGTATCGCAAATCTGCTAGTGGAGTGATGTGTCAGTTTCTCATTATTATTCATAGCTAAGTTTTCTTATCCTATGAATAGACGCTGCTTCTTAATTATTCATGAGAGCACGTGCTTTCCTAAGGCAAAGCAGACCTGTCAAGTTGTGAGACCCAATGACTGATCGTGTCCACGCACATCAAGGCTTGTATATGTTTGTTTCCATGATCCATAAGGTTTGTTGCATGTTTTTCCCCGCGATGCTGTCAGGGCCGATAGAGCAAAGCTGTTGGTTTGCAGCAAGCATTTTTTTGTCAGGAGAGCTGTATGAGAATTGGAGAATGGCGGACTGTCTTTTATCAGTTGAGTTTGTTGCCATTCAGACACATCGCCTATATCAGTGCTGCTGTGTTCGCCTATATTTAAAATCCTCTAGATTACTGGCAGGGCTAATGGTTGAAACAGACAGGGCAAGAGACCTGCTCCACTGCTATTCACTGTGTCTGCATTCAGACCCAGGGATTAAGGAGGAGAGAAGTCCTCCTCATTTATAGTGTTTATATACAGCAAACACTATCGTCTTTTTAATGATATAACAAATTGTGGTAACATATTATATGAAATTACGAATGACAAATGTAGCAGGATGTTAAATTATTGTTTATTTTTTTGCATTTTAACTTTGTAAACTATAACATCATGGGTCTCCTCACGGTTTGTGGCTCATTTTGTGAGCCAACTGACAACAGTTGTTTGCTCCACTCTTTTCCCCTGCTCTGCCGGCCACATCCACTCCTCCCTCTGTTCACAGAGCTTCATGCCCATCTCAGAGCAGTTTTTGAAAAATTTCTGAGGTAGACTTGAACTGAAAGAGGAGGATGTCATGGCCCTTTAACTGTTTATATTTAAATTAAATGACATTATCGATGCTGTAAAACAAACCTTGTGAAATTGAAACTTTTTGCTGGAAGTTTATCGGTGGCTGAAAAACACTTGCCATGCATATAGCGCACACTATGGTATGATGACGAGTGTGTTGTCTGACCTCGTTTGATGTCGTCCAGCTGAGGCTCTGGTGAAGGGTTGTCTTTGGTTGGGGAGGATTTGGCCCCCAGTCCTGGTTTGTTTGGCGTGCGGAACTGTGACGTTGTCAGCTGGTTCGCTCTCACTGACTGCTGCTCGATACGAGCCTGGATTTTACTGCTGCCTTCAGCTCTGAAAAACACAACATCACACACTTTCCCAGGTCACTTTACAGCGCAAATGCTGCACAATGTGACAAAATCACCACGACTTCTGTCTGTCTGGATGCATTCTCACATTCACAAAATACAGAAAAAAATCTCTATGGTTTTAAAAATATGATACAGATACTCCCAATGGTGGTGTGTGATGTCATTTTGCTCAAATGGTAGCACTGTATTTTTTTTTCTTTTTTTATTATTATTATTATTATTTATTTTCAATATTTTTTTATTATGTGTAATAAACATCAAATAGACGTCCAAACATAGACGTCTTTGCTAAACAAGGCTAAATTTGGGCTATCAGTGAAAATTTAGACAGACTTCACGTGTACTCATTCATTCCTGTCTATTATTATGTGTATTTTTGGACTATTTTTAGGGGCCGTTCACAAAGAATGCATTTTTCCTTTCCTACATGCTACTTTTCCACTGTTTTTCAGTATAAATATGAGCTTGACAGATGTGTGTGTGAGCTAAGCTTTTATTAACACCGAACAATCAATCTTTTAACTTGACATGGCATCTAAAAGATGCGATGCTCACGTGTAAGGGTGCTTGAAAAGACGCAAATGTAATGGTCACACATCCGTCAAACGCATGTTTACATTGAAAAACAATAGAAAAGGAGCAAATTGAAAAGAAAAAAGGCATTCTGTGTGAACAGCCCCTAAGACGTCTATTAGATGTTTACTGACAGCCCAAAATGAATCTTGTTTAAGCCAAGACGTCTATTTTTAGATGTCTATTAGATGTCTCATAAAAAGTACAGGGTGCAATACATCATTAGTGTGTAATATTGATTTATTATATTATTTGTGTGTCCTCCTGTCAGTGTGCAAATGCAGAGTATATGTTTTTAAATGTTCTTGCAACAGATGGGCTAAATAGAAGTCAAATAATGCCAAAATACCAGTCTTTAAAACACAGTCTGAAGTGAAAGTTAACAGGTGAAGGGCTTTGAAATGTGCATTTTTATTCGATGTTTGACCTAATCTCACCCCAAAGACGAAGAGAGGGTGGGGCATAGAGTAGCTTCTCCCCTTTATCAAAACAACCAATAGCGTTTTGTTTGATCACAGCTCTGTGAGAAGTGCATCAAATGAAAAGCAAATGAGAAGAGTCTGAAGGGGGTGGAGCATGTCAGACACTAGAGAGCATTTGATTGGTTATGATGTGATGAGAAACTGTAGTATGAGTTGACGTGAATAAAACTGATCCGTTTAGGCGGAAGTGACAAACTACAAACTCTACATGTTTATGTCAGCTTTATATCATCTAAACGCGAATTTAGTCAGTGTTTTGGTGCACACTAGCTTATAGATATCTTAAAAACAAACAATACTAATACTAACAACTAAAAAAAACCTTCATTTTAATTTCATGGAACCTTTAAAGTGATGGCAGTCATTAACAATAATCAATATTAAATCACTAAATCACTATTAGACCTACCAGAAGAGCGTGAAAGTGAGTTTATTCATACTCATTGGTAGCATGAATAAAGCACATAATCTGTACCTGAGGTGATCTTTGTCATAGTAGCATATGCTGTTTTCTGCTGTCACGTTGCAGAAATAGAAAGCATTTCTACAATAGAAATTTTGCGAGTTACTTTTGTAGACAGCTAAAGCAAAAACTCCTTTTAACAGATACCTTTTATCACACGTCACGTCACATGTTGTTAGGACTAGGCATGGGCCGATATAAGATTCTGACGGTATGATAACCTCGGATAAAAATATCCCGGTTTCACGGTATTGTGATTACTGCTCTAAAATATGTTCTTTTTTAATGTGTGGGTAAAAAAACTAAAATGTTTTTCCCCTTTCAACACAATATATTTTATTTTGAGAAACATTTTAAAATATTTTGGAGCAGTAAACATGTCAGGCTAAATGAATTATTGACTTCTGCCTCTCATTTGTTTCAAAAACAGCTTTTTTTATAATTTAAAACGGCATCTTTAGATATCTTTTCTGCTGAAGATACTGCTGTCCTAAAAAACAAAACAAAAAACGTAAATAAAAAAATCGTACACAAACCTTAGGAACGGTATTGCAAAAAATGTTGGCGGTTTTAAAACCTTGACTTTTTTCAAACCTTGAATATATAAATAAATACCTTGAAAATGGTTATCGTCCCATGCCTAGTTAGGACACAGCGTTAATTTTCGTAACAACACTGCTGCAACTGTTTACGTCAGTAGTGTGGAATATAACACTCTACATGTTTTCTTTGTCTGCTCACCGTGTTTTCTTGACCTGTATGCTGCTGCTCAGCTTCTCCAACATAAACTCCCCAGTGTCATGATTGATGATGAGAACACAGTCTTTCTGATAAGGCCTTTTGTTGCCCTTAAACACTGTCATTGGTGGAGTGGAGCCCTAGAGAGAAATCACAGTATTCTGTGATCTGTAGAAAGGCTTTCATACATAAGCGGAAGCAAACATTAAAGAGAATGCTGCTCTTACTGGTATGTGTGGTAAAGTGATGGTAACCTCATCTCCTTTTCCTACTTGCAAATCTCCTTCACAGGATGTATCGATAGATGCTGGTTTAAAATCATCTGTGGAAGAAAAGCACAAGTTTGTAATTGTACAGTACGACAGTCAAGCTGCTTTTTCGTTCTCTTTAATACAATAATAAAATCCATGCAGGGCGGCTCGGTGGCTCAGTGGTTAGCACTGCTGCCTCACAGCAAGAAAGTTGCTGGTTCGAGTCCCGGCTGGGTCAGTAAGCATTTCTGTGTGGAGTTTACATGTTTTCCCCATGTTGGCGTGGGTTTCCTCCGGGTGCTCCGGTTTCCCCCACAAGTCCAAAGACATGTGCTATAGGTGAATTGAATAAATTAAATTGTCCGTAGTGTATGTGTGTGAATGAGTGTGTATGGATGTTTCCCAGTACTGGGTTGCAGCTGGAAGGGCAACCTTTGTGTAAAACATGTGCTGAATAAGTTGGTGGTTCATTCCGCTGTGGTAACCCCTGATGAATAAAAAAACCAAGTCGAAGGAAACTTAATGATTGAATGTATTCTTTCATTTTTGTTGTGCCTGTTGAATTGAATTGAAAAGTTGAATTGTGTAATTCTGTATGATAAATGGTTTTAAGCCAAATATTACATTGAATAATTTAAGCTAATCCAACAGAATCTGTTAGCATTGTATTGTCGTAATGATACTCGTTCTGCCTGTGAAGAATTTGACGTTAAATAACAATTCTTAACTGTTCAGAACTTGTTTTGATAGTGTAGCAAAAACGGCATGAAAGCAAATCATTTTTATAGTTTTAATTCTGAGAAGAAATAATGATGGTTATGAGCAATTCCAGCGTTATGGATGTGACATTTGCAGTAAAATCGCAAAACATAAATTGACAGAGGAAGTATATGTTAACATCGTATTAAAACATCTGTTTATATTTTTCGAAACAACTGACCACGGAGTTGTGGAAGCAGAAAAATATCAATCTGTAAACATTTTTTATATTTTAAATGAGGAAAATAAACATGCGTTATGGATGTGACGAAAAAAGTCTGTGAGTTTACAGTAATACAACATCCTTTGTAGAAATTCTGTGAATTAAACTGCATAACCCAAAAGAAACTATGCTAATCAACAGGATAAGAGTTATAGAACAAACATGATTGATTTTATTTGATTTTACATTGTTCCATTTTTAAGGAAAAAGCTTTGTTATGGATGTGACGGATGTGAAATTACCACTTGTGTGACTTTTGCAAATCAAATATAATTGTTTGAAAACATTGACAGAGTATTTTAAAGCACTGTAAAATACAAGATTACACAAAAAAAGCAGAAATGGTTTCGCTATTTTGGCGAAAACTTAATTTTTTTCATAACAAGGTTGACATTTGCATGGAATTGCTCTTATACTTATTTTTTTAATACAGTTATAAGCCACCAACTAAAAAGACCCTCTGTTTATATACAACAAATATTGTCAGGTAAATTTACACAAAAATTACATATTAAATTATTCTGTTTAACCCCCACTGTTTTAATACTATATTAGATTTGCTGTACTTAAATAAACCTGCACACATTTTTTTTTATCTCTAAGGCCACATTCACACAATTAACAAATCCTATTTTTCAATTTTAAAATGTTAATGTAGGGGCGACGCAGTGGCGCAGTAGGTAGTGCTGACAGTAAGAAGGTTGCTGGTTTGAGCCTCGGCTGGGTCAGTTGCCGTTACTGTGTAGAGTTTGCATGTTCTCCCTGACTTTGCGTGGGTTTTCTCTGGGTGCTCCGGTTTCCCCCACAGTCCAAAAGCATGCGGTACAGGTGAATTGGGTAGGCTAAATTGTCCGTAGTGTATGAGTGTGAATGAGTGTGTGTGGATGTTTCCCAGAGATGGGTTGCTGCTGGAAGGGAATCCGCTGCATAAAATCGTGCTGGATAAGTTGGCGGTTCATTTAGCTGTGGCGACCCCAGAATAATAAAGGGATTAAGCCGAAAAGGAAATGAATGAATGAATGAAAATGTTCATGTATAGTTAATGAATGTTGTAAACAGGTCCGTTAAACTATCCATTAACAGGAATAGGTCACCCAAAAATGAAATATCTGTAATCATTTATTTATCCTGTAGTTATTTCAAACCTTTATAAGTTTTCTTAAACACAAAATAAGTCTAAAGAGATTGAGCCTAAAACACTCTAAATGGCGAAATCATATTAGTAGCCAACGACTATAAAAGTAAAACATTGTTCACAGTCAAATAAATAGTGCAGATGCTGTTTTGAAGTCATATTTGCATGTGATTTCAGACCGAATATTCAAAATATCATGGTAAACAATATAGGGAGCATGTTACAAGTTGTCACTAAATGAATATGCGAATATAGAACCAACTTTACCTCAGTCTGACTTCCATAGTAGGAAAAACAAATACTATGGAAGTCGATAGTTACAGGCTTTCAGCTTTCTTCAAAATGTCTTCTTTGTTTTCAACTCAAGAAAAGAAACTCAAAAAACCACGTGAGGGCGAGTAAATTTTCAACTTTTGGGTGAGCTATCCCTTTAAGTATGATAGCTCAATTGACATATTTAATAAGTAAATGACAGAACGGATGTTTAATATTATTTTACTTGTATTTTGACATTTACAAAAAAGTTTTTCGAAAATTTTAACAAGTAAGTACATTCAAAATAAAACATTAGAGTAGACACTAGGGCTGGGCTTCATTAATCATAATCAAGCTAAAATGTTCAATTATTCAAGATTTAGATTTTAGGCCAAATCGCCCAGCCCTAGTAGAAACGGATTTAATCTCTTGTGAAAGTTTAATTTGACACGGACACCAAAATGTAATTAATGTTTTGATTATTATGACGACTAAGGTAAAAACTTGATAGTTGGTTTATCTCATCTATAACGTTATATACTGTATGCATCACTCATTAACATATTCCCACACCTTCTGAAGACTTTAATTGTTCCGACATATAAAAACAAAGTGCTAATTCAGATATGTAACGTGTGAAACTGGTTTAATGATTGTATGTTTCAGTTACTTAAGCTTACTTTTGTATGTGTTATGACATTGTAATTTGATATTAGGCTTGATTTTAACGCATGATATGTCACTCTTAATAGACTCACATCTGATAGTGTGAAAGGAGGATTTTG
>CAIGQZ010002445.1:8217589-8249701 GCA_903798205.1 Danio tinwini | reverse complement strand
GCCACGCCCCCTCGCCACATATGACATTGCGATATTTAGTTTTGCTGCAATATGAATATATAATTTCACCTGATGATTTGAATAGCTGTTTGGAAAGATTTCATTAATTTAGATAGACTAGGGTGATCAAGTCTTTTTCTGTGCCTTACATCTGCATAAAATCGAACAAATTCAGCATATATAAGTACGACAGAGGACAAATAAAGAGTAAATAAACAGTGCGTTACGGTTATCTGGCCTAACAGTATTCAAATATAAAAATTGAACAATCAAATGTAAAATAACTTGGTCATCATTGTATAAATAATTGTATATAAATAATCTAATCCTGCAATGTGACTATTGCGGATACAAACACTGCGACGTTGATGCTCAAACGATATATCGTTCAGCCTTAGTAGATTTTGTTAATAAAGTGAGTGTATATTCATAGATGCTAGCTCGGTTCAAGTTTTTCCAGTAAAATGTATAATATGTGTTTTTTGTGTGTGTGGTTGTTGTTGAAACAAAACTGGTTATTTTGTGGCATATTATTTTTCTATATAATCCCTTTATCAGAATTGAGTTGCTGTATTTCTGATCATCAGGATCATAATCTTGACTATGAGGAGCTGATGGGTTCTGGTCAGTATAAAGAGAGCTATCGTGCTGACATGATCCACTGGGGTGAGATGAAGAGACAGCAGGACTCTGGTTTCTTCTGCAGACTGGCCATCAAACACGCCATGCAGCCCGTCTGGGTATGAAAACAACATGCCATCTCGAGATCAATATTTCTGTCTCTTTATCTATCTATCTATCTATGGCCTACAAATTTGACTTGATGCTATAAATATATTAAATCATACTTGTGCAAAATAATTCTTTGAACACAAGCAGACTTTTCACGACCAATGTTTTTATGATCAGCTTCACATGAAAACACAATGCTCAAAACTTCCAGCAGCTCACCCAAAATGTTTTTCTGCAATCCTGTTGAACTCCTTTTAGCCAATAGGAACAGGGAATGTTTCGATTGTGCTACATCACTGGCTAAGAGCCAGACACGAATACTACAATTCTAGATATAACAAACTTATTATGGCCCGTTTCCACTGAGTGGTACTGTACGGTATGGTACCGAACCGTACCATACCCCTTTTTCGACACCCTTTCAAAAGGGTACCAAACACGAGAAAGGGTACCAAAAGGCTGAGCTAGACGAGCAGCTGAGCGCTATTGGTTTACAGAGATACGTCATTCGCTCAAGCAACAAGCCAGAATGAAAACAAAGAAGCCGCCATGTTTTAATACACAGCCGAGAGATTACAGTGTAATTAAATATACATATAATAACGAGCCCTGTTCGACCCGGGCTCAAACTAACCCTGTCGTCGTCTTGATGAACAGCCACAAAGCCAAAAAGAAGAGCAGATTTTACCCTGTGTCCAGTAGTTTTTTATGAGCCAGTCTGAAGCGCAATCGGTTTCGCTTTCTTGCTTGCGCTCGCCGCGCATCTATATTTGAAATCACAAACTTCTTGAGCTGATGATAATAACGTGCGCTTGATTATTGATGAGCTTTTGAAACCTGATCCTGTCAGAAACTGACAAACGCGAGAGTGACGCGCGAAAAAACAAAAGGAGAAGCCGGAAAAAAAGAAACACATTATATTTTCAGCAAACGTGAACAAACTGCCATGTTGAACTATTATCATCACCTTTTGGACTATTATGAACTCGAAAGGATAGAATTACTTTAACAAGAGGCTACACGTGCTGCTGAAGATTAAAGACACATTTAATCATGAGAGGTTTGCTGACTGGGCTCTATTTCCTGTTGATTTGAACCTAAATAAGGACTAAATATATGCTGTGTGTAGTTTTTCTGTAAGTGGTGACATTTCGGAGACTGTAAGGGTCTGTATGTGTTTATATATGTTCATTTATTTATTTATTTGATATAATTGCAGACGTTACAGTAGGCTACTTCACCTCGTCATTGATCTGCAGTTATAATCAACTCATGTTCATAGAAAAGTTAGTAATAAACATTTATACACAAGTATTTGTGTGTAAAGCATCTGTTTTGTGAGAAGTGCTTCTCATATGATATGTGAGCGACCCGTACTGCTTTACTTTAGACATTTTCTCCAGCTTAAAATGACGTTGAATGCAACTTTCTGTCATAAACCACGCCCACCAAAAGAGTTCCATTGGTACCCTTCTAGCAGTGGAAATGCAGCCTGATAAAGGTGACCCGTACCGACCCATACCGTATCGTACAAGTCAGTGGAAACGAGCCTTTAGCAGCATTCCAAAACATGCTAGCAGTTTGTTAAAATGTTATTAGTGTGTTAACTTGTGCTAGCAACAATATAAAACTTGTTAGCAGTGTGCTAAATGCTAGCAATGTGTTCAAACATTATATCAAAGTTCTAATACATATTAGCAAAGTGATAAAGCATGCTAAGTATGTGATTAACACTTATCTCATATTCAGATAATCAGCGACTGCAGAAGGATGTCAGATGTGCAGTGGTTTCGTGAAGCGTTTCCTGACAAGTGTGTGTGTGTTCGGGTGGAGGCGTCTGAACAGACCAGATCACAGAGGGGTTGGAGATTCACCTCGGGTAAAGATGCTACAGAAATCTCCATAAAACACACACACATCAGAAGAGTTGTGCTGATCTTATGGAGTGTGTGTGTGTGTGCAGGTATAGACGACGCTGAGTCTGAGTGTGGTTTGGATGAGGGTGTGAAGTTTGACCGTATCATTAGGAACGATGGAACTGATGACATTCTGGAGAAACATCTGGACGAGCTTCTGTCATCGGTCGAGTCACAGGTGGACTTTAAAACACACTTAACTTCATAACTGATTCATAAAAACTGCTTTGTGGACATTTTTGGAGAACTCGCAAACACTTGAATGGATATTTCTTGTCATCGTCATCTTGCTGTAACTCATTCTTTTGTTTGATACCTTCTTTTTTAGATTTTCTTTTCAACAACAGTTTATGGATGTGGTTTAAAGGTGTGCGATATTGACATAAATTAGTTCTCCATATTTTGGGGTATATTTTCAATATCAGTTATCGATTAATATTTTTAACCCTTATGTACTGTTGAGGATGTTTTCATCCACTCTGGGGTGATCGTGTTTCAGCTATCTTATTTTGACACATTTTTAGAAAATACTTTGAACTCAACAATACACTCTAGTAGGGGTGTGACGAGACGCCTACTCCACGAGACGAGACAAGACACAAGGTTGGGTTCACAAGAACGAGACGAGATTTTTACACTATTTTAAAGAAATCCTTAATGATGAATATCAATGGATCCCTCTGCAAGATATCTCACTATTATTGACTATTCGGAGCCTGTCAAGTCCTTCTTTTGACCCATTTTGCCAAAGGAAAGGAAGTTGTAATTATTCTAATAATTACATATTAGATTAAGTTCTAATAATTATGCACACCTGATATAGGGTGTTGATGTCATTAGACCACACCCCTTCTCATTACAGAGATGCACATCACCTAATATGTTTAATTGGTGGTAGGCTTTCGAGCCTATACAGCTTGGTGTAAGACAACATGCATAAAGAGGATGATGTGGTCAAAATACTCCTTTGCCTAATAATTCTGCACTCCCTGTATTCCACATTTGATTAAATAAAATGAAGTACAAGTATATTGAATTAAGCATATTTATATAATTAAAGTGTAAATGCTTAATGATAACTGGAAATGAGCAGTGTTCTAAATAAACCTTACTCTTTTTTTTTTCTTTTTTTTTTTACGCAAAACAAATAGGCTACTTTCACTCTACTTTCCTTAAAACGTAACACATTTAGCTCCTTTTATTAAGTGACTTTAGATTGTAATGTAGGCCTATTACTTTCCCCCCCAACACTGCAAATAACATCAACATGTCCTGCTGATTTTTCAGACTTTTGAAACGTAACACTCCAAACGATCGCCTAAACAGGATTTGGCTACAAAACTACCAAAATAAGACATTGCATTTAATGCTGAAAAACGTTCAACACAATAGCCTACTCATTTATTTTATTCCGTATAATGTGCTTGACCACCAGCAAATCAGAATGTTCAGCTGGACAGAGCTTCTAGTTTTGTTTCGAGCCTCTGATTAGTCAATCAAATCCAGTCAAATAAAACTGATCATGTCTGATATTTTAAATCGGGCTGATATCACAGCTGTTCCAACCTATTCTGCATCACCAAAGCCAAGAACTGAGGTGAATCGCGTTGGTTTTAATAAATAAATATGCTCCAGGCAAGCCTATATTTTTTTAAATAATCTTGAATAATCTTTTTTTTTATAAGACAGATTTAACGTTATTAATATGACATGTGTAGTCCCGTAAACCGAGAAAGAGTAAGGATTTTTTTTTTGTCAGACAGATAATTGCAGACTTTTTCACACTATAGGCTATAGGCAGTGCAACACCTATAGTAGCCAGTAGATATCATATACTTTTTGTCCAAGTCATGGAATGTCAGGCATTTTTGTTTGTCAATTTAAATATTATTTCCATTTATCAGTATATTTTTCCAGTAGTTTCATTCCTTTCAGTTGCATTTTATTTCTTTCAAAATTAAAAATGAATTTAATTAAAATAAATAAATGAAGCATATAGCTTGTACATGCAAATGAGCCGCTCGTAAGCCTTACAAAACTGCTTATTGGGTTTTGAAATTCCATTCCCCAAATTGAAGACATTTTGAAGACAAATCTCTCTGTAAAAATCTCTTTCTCTGTTTACGGAACTAGACCTAGGTCTAATGATTTAATGTACAAACAACAAAAAAATATCTCAAATCAGTTTAATATCTTAAGCATTTTATTTTATTTAGTAGGATACAACGTTTTAGTAGGTAACCTTAACGTTAGGTGGCTAATTTAACAAACAAATAAATAAATAGACTAAATAAATACTGATAATAAAGCATAAGTATTAAAAAAACTTGAAACTTAATTTATTAAAACTTATCGACGCTTCTCAGCTCTTCTCTTCGGCGATGGGGCTTTAGGTTGGAGGGCAGGTCATCAGAGCAGTGATCAGCCAGATTTAAAATCCTGAAAAGCATCAAACATGTTTGAAATGACCAGAGAGCCTCCGATTTGTGTTGCGAAAGGTCGCGAAAAGCGATCGCCTTTTTAATACTATGTTTACATATTACTAAATTAATACTATGTCTGCATATTACTAAAGCACAACAACAGCTTGTTTACGTTCATTAGATAGAATGTAAATGAAGTTTTTAGTTAGTCATAGTCAGGGAATTGAATAGTTTTTGTTTGAAGCCTGCGCATCTTTCTCCATTTCTCCGACTGCGCAAAAGGAGCGCAGAGAGGGTTTCATCAAGTACAGCTCTCATCTGATTGGCTGAAAGGTACGAGTCGCCTGCTGCTGCTGCCAGGACAGTCTCAAATCACACACACTCGTATCCAGGGGGAGTCGTATGTGAAACAGCACTTGCACATTCTCATTCAGGATGAACTCGCAAATTTTAAACATTCAAAACTTTTTGTAGACTCTTATACATTTGCAAATGGTGTTTTGCATTTGTGAAGCGTATTTTATGAATATGTATTTTTATTTTGTGCACGTGAATTGTTTTTGTGAATATGTATAAATATTTTACGCACGTGAATTTGGCTACGCACGTGTACATCGTGTCTTTTGCGTGAAATACTTTAGATACTAAACTCGCTCCATATCTCAGCTCTCAGAACTACATGGAGTAAACAAAAACAAAGACTGTGTATTTGTACACCATCAAATGTGGTTATAGCGGAAGTCAATGGGGCAAAAACAGCCACAAACAGTAAATTAAAGAGAATAAATTTTAATCTAACCATGCAGCAAAGCCAATGTTGTTACTAATCGTTCACACGTTAAAAAATCCAGTCCACAATTACTTTTTTATATAGAAAATACGTCATTTTGTGTGTGTGTGTGTTTTTTTTCTTCAAATCAGTAACATCATTTATGAATTTGGTAATTGAAGAGTTAAAATTCTGTAATTTACTAAACTATTTATTAGTTTTGATCAGGACTGAGGTTGAAAAATTTGAGAGAAAAAAATATTTATCTGATGAAATTTTACAGTTTAATTCAGTGGATGTTTTCATCCCGATCATAACAAAAGGGTAATACATTTGAACAGTGCACAAGGGTTAAATATATTTTGTGATTGTGCCTTGGCTGATTAGGTCTGCTGTGGATATATAAATATGAAACTAAAAAAAGGCCAGTAGGTAAGTCCCTGTCTTAACTAGAATAATTTATTCAGATGATTTGTTCAAAAATATTGATTCATTAATAAACTGCAAGTCACTCACTTTCAGAATGAATCAATGAATTATAGACTCACTCGACTTATTCAACTAATGTTCTTCTCCAGCTTTGTTTGGTAATATTTTTGTTGAAGAAACAGAATAAACACAATATTGTATCTGAAACAGAACATTAGACTGGAAAATAAAAAGCCTTGAATCGCAAGTTTTTTAAAATTAAAGTTCACCCAAAATGAAGAATAGTTCACCCCAAAACTGAATTTCTGACCTTCGTTCATCTTTAGGACACAAATTCAAATATTTTAGATGAAACAAACCATTTTTTCCTCATACTATGGAGGTCAGTGGTTACCAACATTACTCAAAATATCTTCTTTTGTGTTCAACAGGAGAAAGAAACTCATAAAGGTTTAGAATGAGTCTGTAAATTGAGTAAATGTTCATTTATGGGTGAACTATCCCTTTACTGATACAGGAAAACATTCCAGATATGGATGAGTTGTGTAATTAAAGACACAGAAGTAATTATCAATGCATTTATATAGATGCAGAGCAACGAAATACATGATTACAGCCATATATTTAAACACACAGTACTATGTCAAATGAATAGAAAAGCTATATATAAACAATGATTTAACAGCCATGTTTGAAGGGTTCTTCTCATCCCCAAACATTGAAACGTTTGTACATACACAATATCAACAATAAGACATTAAAAAGCTTTAGTGTGACTTCAAGTGGCCAATAAATTCACAATCATTGTTTCCCACTTCTGTTATCAATATCAACATTAATATCCTTTTCAGCAGTACAGGAGAAATCCTCCACTGTTTATAATTTATAAGCGTTTTCTCGGAGGTAAACTGTGGTCAGAAATGGCATTCAAAGTCCTTTTCAAGTTCCTGCCAAATAACCAGGGCCTTCAATGTGCTACATTTATTCATCCTTACCATAATATCGCTTATTTTCAGCAGATGAAAAGCATGTGCGTGAAGCATGCTAACAATGGTCAATAATATAGCTAAACATTACAATCAATAGCCTGAAACACGTGTCTAAGGTCAGCATGAAACCAGAATACCTTCAAAAGTTTCCTTCATTTCTACCTCAGCATTTAATCCTTTCATTAAAGTAAAATACACCATAAACCCGTTTAAATAGCACAATTGTAAATGTTGTAACAGTGAAAATCTTTTTAAAAAGACTTGCTTGTTCTAAACTATGTTTAATATAAAATGTTTAACATTTTTCTACAGAGTAAAGGCCTGTTCACGCCAACACAAATTTGGTACTTTTTTTTTGCACGCAACTTGACTGTTCAAGTAATGTATAAAAACAGCAAACAGTCTGAATGAAAATGCACAAATCACACCAAATGGCTCTTTGAGAGCAGGTGGTGCTTATAGAGAACGCAGAAATACCCTGGACATCCAGTAAATCTCGTAGGTTAGGCACTATTATTCACAGTGTGATAGAAAATAGATTCAAATCCATCTCTTTAAAAAAGTTCCACTGCTTAGTTGAAAGGGTTAGTTCCCTTTAAAATCCATAAAACGCTGGTTTCTCTTCACAATACAAATGAATGCTGTTTAAAATTAAAGGGTCACGAAACACCAAAACACATGTCATATATGTGTCCCACGCTGCTTTAAACACTATTAGGACACATATATTGCTCTAAAAAGTAAAAAAAAATTGTTTTTTGTGTTATTTCAAGCCAATTCGTTCTTCTGGTTTGAAAATAAATTTTGAAGCTGCTTCACATCGATTAGAGACTTGTGTAAATTCCAGTGTGTAAACTGGATGTCTGTACCGGCGGGTACAACGTGACATCTTTTGAGTTTTCAGCATTAATTCATGAGACCTGAGAGACTTGGTTCAAACCAATCAGCATGCTCTACTGTGTATGCAGTGCAACTTCATTAATATGCATGACAGCTTCGAAGACTGTTTTTACAGAGAGACGCCATGTTGTGTTGCCAACCGTAATTAAAACAATTGGAAGAAGAGGAATTGTTCGGAGACATGGGTCGTCAGTGTTGCAAATGTGCTGCAGTGAAGTTTTTTTCCATATCCCCGCTATGAGAGCGCAAAAAGGAACACTGTTTACCCGAGAGCTTTTCAAATCTGGAAATGGTGAAATTCGGATTCGCCACTCGTCTTCTTTAAAAAAACGCTGCAGTTCCAGTTGGTGTTGATTGTTCTTTCTTTACAGATTTGGTGAGCGAGCGATCAGTGTTCTTTGTTTACGTTTATTTAGATGACAAAGTTACTTCGTATCGTCAGCAGTGCTCTTTCAGTTTTTAAAGACATACCATAGTCAAAATGATTTAGTTACTAAGTTTACAGTATGTTAATATCACTGCAATATTATGAACGGAAAGATCTGCTATGAATGCTGCTCTACGAATGTAAACACCTTAATCAAACTATTACCGTCGTGTAGGATTTTTCGCCGCATATGATTTTCGCCGCATTTTATGACAGGATAGTCTATATACACACACACACACATATGTTTGTTTGACTCTATTCTCTGCACCTACCGAGTCTGCATCTTCAGAGAAATGTGGAGAGGTTATTTTCTCACATACGGCGTGCGGTATTAAATTCCATTAAAACAACACTCTACCAGCAGTTGTCTAGGGAGTGCCAAACTGCAGTTAAAGTTGACAAATTAAGCATGAAACACCCGAAATTACATGAAACTCCAGAGGAAATGTAAAAAGCATGGTGACTCGATGACTTATTCAGATTAAAACAAATACATTAATTACTCGTACACCACACTCACCAAAAGAGTGCCATTGGTACCCTTTTAGCAGTGGAAATGAAGCCTGATAAAGGTGACCCGTACTGACCCGTACTGTACCAGTCAGTGGAAACAAGCCATTTATGTTCAGTTATTTCTTTATAACAAATGAGGGTTCATGGTAAAAATCACCAAGCGCTGCGTTTTGACATTTCTGCATGAATTTGACCATTTAGGCACCGTCTCAGACGCTGATGTCAATCAATGAAGCAAAAGTCATGTTACATGATTTGACTGATTTCCATGTGAAACCGAGCTTTGAGAGGAACAAATGCAGTCTCCTTAATGATATGAAGCAATAATCGTTTATATCTCGATTAATGCTTTTTCATGATCGATTAATTACACTGCCCTAATTACCATTGTTGTGTATGTTTGTGTTACGGTCTGTGGGAGTTTGTATATTTGTGCTTTCTCCCTCTCTGTTTTTCCTTGGCTGTTTCTCAATTCCAAGAACACAGAGAACGGACTTGTGTTCTTTCAGACTGGTCTTGCCAGGTGTCCTCGGAAGAACGAACTCTGGAATAGGTTACATACATTTTGCTTGTAGGTATTTATATTGTTCAAAAACACTAGGTAAGTGGGTGAGCGCCGCTTTTTGTATTTTTGTCTGTTATTTCAGGGAGTTTAGGTTA
Source organism: Danio tinwini (assembly GCA_903798205.1). Taxonomy (NCBI): domain Eukaryota; kingdom Metazoa; phylum Chordata; class Actinopteri; order Cypriniformes; family Danionidae; genus Danio; species Danio tinwini. The sequence continues at coordinate 8,239,940 of CAIGQZ010002445.1, read as the reverse complement.
TTGGCGTCGCATACGCTGAAGATTTCGGTTTCTTTTTCACATTTTAGTTTCATTAGTGAGTTTAGAGGGGATCTTGTGTTCTAGTTTAGGTGGCTTTTGGTGTTGTTTAGTTCTTTGCTTTGGCACCACTCTAGTTCCTCTTTCCCTAAAGCTTTTGGTTTGATTGTACAATGCATAAAACAAAAGCAAACAGAAATTTAACAAAGCGCACACATATGCCTCTCTTTTGTTGGCTTCTTCCCTCTTTTCCTCATAAAGGAATTAAACATGAATAGTTAAGATTGTGTCCTTGTGTTTTTTCCATCCATTTACTCCAGTAATAATCTAATATTCTAAATGTTACGTTTATTCTCCCTAGACAACTTATTAAATCGTAACAGTTTCTTTGCGCTTGCCTTTAATCTACACCTCCCTAAGCACACACTATGGATGCACATGACGTCCTCGTTTTCATGTTTTCGGGTGTTTACAGGGACATGACAATGGCAGCGTTTTCAAAAACGTTCACTTTCACATGTATGCGTTTTCAGCCGCAAAAATGAACAGCTTTTTAGGCTTTTTGGTTGAAGACGTTGTGTTGTGTAAATCGAAGATGTTTAGAATATAAAAACTGAGAGATTTTTATCCGCTCTTTAAATTAAGTCTTTTTACCCAAAGCAAAAGTCTTGACACTTCAAAGTGTTCAAAAAGAAGCAAACTGTGACAGAATTTTGATTTAGGGGGAACTAATCCTTTAACAGCAAGTAATCTTTTGTGTCGTTCTGAACAGATTACCCATTGACAGTCATTCTTTCAGATTCAAATGATTATCACACTGGATTTTTTTGTTTTTTGCATGAAACATTTGTGGTGCTGTGAACAGGCCTCAAGTCAGACGTGACTGATGAGGTGAGTTTCTAGAGTTTTGCAGGAGGTGAAATCTGATTCTTCCAGTTGAGCTGATGTTAACTGTGAGCTTCAGTCCCACACTCACTCTCCTCTGGGATATCCTGCAGATCTGAAAACCAGAAAGAGCACCGTGATGTTTGACATTAATACAATTTAATACATTTAACAACAATATTTTAGGCTGAATCTCATAAAAATATCCCTTGTTTTACATTGTGACACAATAAAGCATATTTGACCTTATTATTTACATTTCATATTAGCTATGCTTCAATTCAAAGCTGTAAAAGTTGTAAGCTTTCTGTTGCATATATATGCTGCAGAAATTTGGCCCCGTTTACACTGTCAGGTCTTGATGTCCAATTCCGATTTGTTGCCTATATCAGATTTTTTTTGCCTGTCCATTTACACGTTTTTTTAATTGTGACCCAGCCAATATCCAAGGGTATGTCCATGTATACTCCCTTATTCACTTAAGCCCCTTTCACACAGTGATACCGGTAAATATCCGGACAATTTACTGAATCACTTTACCGGTATATTCATAAAAAAGCGCTGTTCACACAGGCAAGGACGTTCCATAATTTTTCTGGAAAATACCATTCACACATCTATTCCAAAATACCTTCAAATTCTGACGTCATTAACAAAAAATGACCTCTAAACGGCTGCGCTTGCATTTGTAAATATAGAAGGGGTCAGCCTTTTCTTGATGGTTTCACTTTTATTTAAAGCTTTAGCATTCATGCAGTTGCTTTGTGAGACATCCAAAGGCAGAAACGTGAACCACAGCTATATGTTTACACACTTGACTACATTACACATTCTGTGGATGGATAATTATTGTGAACAACTTATTTAAAAACATATGGAGGAACACTTTCAGATGTCGAGATGTTCATAATATGTGTGTGTGCTGGCGCTCACTGGCTCCTTCACGTGCACTCCGCTTCATGCAGAGCTTGAAGGTAAACAAACGGCGGTTTATCATTAGCATTTTATGGATAATTTTTTCCACAGTTGGCATTAAGAAGGAACATATAAACATTATCTGACTAACATCTAGCAGCTAAATGTGTCTGGAAAAATATTCAAAGGCTTTTATTTTTATAAACAGTGCAGATGTGAATGCGTCTGAATGTTCTGATTGGCTGGAGTAGACGTCTCACGTCAGGACGCTCTAGACGTGAATGTGCTCTTTCCGACAATCTTCCTTATGTGTTCACACAGAGCAGCACTCCGGCAAATTACCGATGATGTTACAATTTCTCTTTCCAGAAAATAGCCGGAACGAATTTACCGGTATTTTCAAAAAGGGCCTGTTCACACATACAGACCTTTCCGGAAAATTACCGGCAATTTTCCGGAAAGGTCTGCATGTGTGAAAGGGGCTTTGATGAAGTGGAATGCATAGGACTGTGACCACCGCGGTTGTTTATTGCCACCGGCGGTAGTACGTGACGTCACGCACTCTAAAACACAAGTTTTCCTTTTGTTGCCAAGTATTACATTTCTGTTAGAATATAACATTAGGCGCGATTCAGCAGGTTCAAGTAATTAGTGACAGAATGTATAATTTACTTTTAAGTGAACTTCTGTCACGGATAATTTTACACCATAATTGACCCAACCCCCCACCACCACCGCAACACCTGCGGTTGTTGGTGGTTTCCCACCGCGGTTGTTAAAAATTGTCACTGTCACAGCCCTAGGAATGCACTTTAAAATGGTGGTGGGGATTCCCTAGAGGCAACAAGAGAAGGGAATTCTGCAAGTGCGTTAGACACTTGAGCGGACTGAGATGCAGTTTTCATGTCACCTATATTTCCCAGAATGCAATGCGATTGTAATATTACAAAAGAGTAGTTTCCAATAGACTGATTTCATGCAGCCACCATTTTTAACAGTGAAATCGAGGCTGCGGTGGGAAGAAACCCGGAAGTATAGACTAAGGCACACAGGAATGTTGTGTACCTGGCTGTATATCTTATCAGCGAAGAGAAAGGAGAAAGTGACACAAATGTATACTTTCAACACGAGTTGACCCGAAGGTCCGTTCTGACTGAATAGTGAAAGTAAAAAGGGATATCGAACCTCATTTTCAGCTAAGTTAAGGGAAATGGCACTAGTTAGCTAACGTTTTCTTTCCCAAACACATGTTTTAGATGCCATTTATCAAACTCAAGTTAACGAACTGATTCTTTCACTATATTAGACATGTCACGATACAAAATTTCAGTACTGTAATTGAAAAAAAATTCTATTTCCTGTTAACATTTAAGGCACTGTTGATGGCGTTCGTAAACAGCGTTGATTTGCCATTGTGTTTACATGCTCAACAGAAATGACTGTGATTGGCTGTGAAGGTCATCAGTGAGTTCACCGCACTTCACTGATGTTTACAGAGTGTAACACAGACGAGCGATCTGCTAATGAATCGACTGATCTCTGCGGATTTAAAGCACTCCAGTGTTCGTGTATCTGTGTTTGCAATCTGTGAAAAACAGTGAACTGATGACCATCACAGCCAATCACAGTCATTTCTGTTGAGCACGGGTAAATACTACGGAAAATCAGCTGTTTATGAACGCGCTCAGGGGCGCTTAAATGTTATCGGGAAATGGATGTTTTGAGAACCTCAGTACTGTGACAACGCTGTTAAAGAACTACAGAGGACTGCAGTGTTTTATCACTCACCGGGTTACATAGGCTGAAGCAGGGAAGCGTCCCTACGGTGTTTACCTGCTGCCATGAACTGAAGTCTAGGAGAACACTTAAGCGGGTTACTCTTAAAGAGATTATGATGTTGTTTGATGCCTAATGTGCTTTTAATTGTTTAAATTAAACTGAACTGAATGATGTTAAAGTGATGTTTACACCATTTCTGCATTTTGAAATCGCAGCAACAGCTGGAGGGTTGTCCACTGGATGTTATTGCAATGTTTACAGTGCTGATCCTATACTTCTGGGTTTCTTCCCACTGCAGCCTCGCTTTCGTGTTTTAAAATGGCAGCCACGTGAAATAAGCGTATTGTTCAAGGGTTTAGGGCAGGGGTGTCCAAATTCGGCCCTGGAGGGCCGGTGTCCTGAAGAGTTTAGCTCCAACCCTAATCAAACACACCTGAAACAGCTAATCAAGCTCTTACTAGATATACTGGCAGGTGTGTTGAAGCAAGTTGGAGCTTAACTCAGCAGGACACCGGCCCTTCAGGACTGAGTGTGGACACCCCTGGTTTAGGGCATTCCATTTTAACCCATTCAGATGCTCTGACAGAAGTGGACACTTGTGTAACGTACTCATCTGATTAAGGGGAGTTTGCGAGTGAAGAGCCTAGAAAATTGGACTGTAATGCATACCCTGTGGGCATTCTGCACTTTATGCAGTTTTCCTTTTAATACCTTGTGAAGTGATGCCCCCAAAGCATTGTCGCCACCTTGTGGATAAGCTAATTACTACAACAAAAATGTTATGTGCATTTGCAAACTGTGCGAACAAATGTGTGCATGTTCTGCTGATAAAATACATATCAAGTGCACATAGGCTGCGCCTGGTGTATGAATTACAGTAAAGTACGCTTTGGGTTTAGTTTAGATTACAATTCATGCTATTAACTACTAAATAATTACCTGTCTGTTATTAAGAGATTAACTGTTCATTAGTAGTTATAAAGTACGATCTTATTCTGCATCCCTAATCCTACCCAAAACAAATTCAATTTAAACTGCACAATCTGATCATCAAATAGCCATGATCAGACAGTTAATAAATAACCATGAGAAGCCTATCAGCAACTGAGCGTAGAGGGGTGAAAGAAACATATCTGTGAATATATCTGACCTCTGGGACTGTCAGCTCGAGGAGACATCACCATCTTTCCATCCTCTTGCTTGCCATCCAACTGCTCTGCCGATTCCTTTGAGATCAACTTCTCACGTTTGTCTTGGCCTTTCGCCGTGTCTTGAACTGGTACCCCATTGCTGGTCTTGTCCTGGGCGGCTTGTAGTCGAATCATTTCCCCTTGTAGTTGGTTGTATTTGCGCTGTAGCTCTGCAAAATCTCCTTCAGACCCAGCTGGACTACCTGTTGTGGGACTCGAGTCCTTCTGCATGTACACCTCCAGAAATGAGTCCTGTCTGATCACTGCAGCCTATGGACACAGTGAAGGCGGTTCACTAAATACAACTGCCTTTGGATTATTAAAATGAATTGAAATTGTTCTTAAGTCTTAATTTTTCTTAAGTCAGCGTCAGTGATTCACATGAACTTTGAGTGAGCTTTAAGTCCTCAAACAGGTGCCAGTTAAGTCGCTTCGTGCAAATATCCTTGAGCAGATGCTAGGCAATCGCGTTTACGCAACACTGGAAAAGTAATGTGATTGACTGTTGTCCTCTGCAAAGTGTAGGTGCAGACATATTTTGAACTGTGAAATGTGCAGAAATCGCGAAGCGTGCAGCTGCGTAGGTGTGGCAAACTTCGTAAGATGTGTATATCTTATTATCATTAAGTGAATGCGGTGAAGATGTGCATTAAGTAGAGATGTAACGATTCACCTGACTCACGATTCAATACAATTCACGATATTAATCTCACGATTTAGTCACTGTTTTTAAATAAAATTATTATCAAATTTAAGGTGAAGAGCCCTTTCATTTTTTTCTTTAAGGGCACGTATTGTGAAAAATCTACTTTTCAAGCTGTTTGGACAGACATATGTGCAGGTATAGTGTATAGAGCGTCATATTGGGGTGATATAAACACACTCAGTCCATTTTTTTCCCCCCAATTTAACAACAAAAAAACGGTGGACCAATTGAAGCGGTTTTGAGACTGACCACAACTTGACGTAGGAGCGCACTCCCGCTGCCCACCAAATTGATTGACAGCTGCATAATAACATGTCTTTGTTGTAACGTTTATAATCCTAACAACAAGACAGGACGTGCGCAAAGCAACCGTGAATAAAAGGTCTGTTCAGTTTGCAAGGATCATCAATCATCATCAAATGTGATCAAGAATAAGTTTTACAAGCTTAAAATGTTTTAAAACAGTGCATGTGTGTATGTTTTTTTTACAAACGTTATGCAAGATCTGCTTCTTTCGTGTCTGTCTGTTGTCTGACGCAGCCGAGGGCGGAGATTAAGGCTCGCTGACAGGCACATGGGAACGGTGGGCGTGAAGGACTTGCCTTAAAGGCACAGTTCACAAAAACCGCTACCTGCTGCTCAGAGCTATAAAATAGAAACTTATGAAAGGTATAATAAAAAATCTGATGGGTGTTTTGAGCTGACACTTGACAAACACATTCTGGAGACACAAAAGACGTATATTAAATGATTAAATATGGAAAAAGGGGTAACCTAGGTGCTCTTTAAATGCTGCATATATTTTCTGCCATAACTAAATTGCTATTATAAAAACAAATTCCTAAAAAAATAAACTGAAGACTTTATAAATATAATATTAATATATTTTAATATAATATTATTATATTTTATAACATATTACTATATTCTATTAATATAGACAAACTAATACTGTGACTGTGCTGTGATTTTATCTTTTTTAAAAGAAATATCAGCAGATCTGTGTTTTCTGGTCTTTGCACATTTACAATGTGCCCTGCTGATGAAAAAACTCTTTCACTGGAGACTGAGATGGCTGGTGTGAAAGGAAAGCCTTTCCTAAACCAGAGAGCAGTATACAGAGGTGGTCAACAGGCCCTCTTCTCCTGGGGACTGAACACTGGCATAAAAAACTGATTATAAAATGACTAATTATATAGTAGAATTAAGACAGGGGTTGATCCGTGTGGTTTGGCTTATTAATCGTTTTTTTGTGCATTGACGTCTGTGACAGTAGTTTTTAACTATTCGTTGTTCTGTTAGTGTAGGTAAACATCTATTTCAGTATTTGCACACAGTTTGTGTTTGTCTGGCGCACTTCACCGCTGTCTTTACTCTGCCGCCCCACCTCTTGCTCTCGCTGATGTGCAGGAAAAGCGAGCTTGCGCCTGTGAACACAGCGCCCTCTCTGTTCAAAAAATGTATTGCAAATTATTTTATGTTTCTACTGATTTGAATTGTCATGTCTTTGAATAGATCCCTAGTATCAAGGAGACATCTGATAACCAAGATAAGCCAGTAACTGCAAAAAAACTGACTTGAGCAGCATTTGGAGCAGCTTTCCGGCTCGCACTAACATAGAGGTAAAATATGCGTCTGAGCAAGACTTTGACAGTATAGCCTTGTCTTTCGTGGTTTATGTTGTTATGAAATAAGTTCACATGCATATAAGAATAAAATAAAATGTGTTGGAAAAATATTCCTTTGGTTAAAGAAAAATTGGGGAATAAAATGAACAGGGGGCCTTTAACTGTACGTATTGAATCATGGAAATCATACCAAATGGTTCAATATTATTATATTAAGTATTGCGGGATCCTTGGCAAAGTACCGTGAGCCTTGAATCTAGTGACTTGTGTCACTGTGAGTACCGTAGTGCTCGACTACAAGGTAATTGCTGCTGAAACATCCCCTCTGCTTTTAAATGACATGCTGTGACTGTCATCAAACAGGCCCGTTTCCACTGAGTGGTACAGTACGGTACGGGTCACCTTTATCAGGCTTGCATTTCCACTGCCAAAAGGGTACCAGTGGCATGGTGTATGACAGAAAGTTTCAGAAGATGTAATTTTACTCGAGGAAACAGTAACGCCATACGGGTCGTTCACATATCCTATGAGAAGCACTTCCCACAAAACAGATGCTTTATACACATAAATACTTGTGTATAAATGTTTATTACTCACCTCTCAACAGTATGAACATGATTTGATTGTAACTGCAGATCAGTGCAAAACAGCCTACTGTAATATCTGCAATTATATAAACTAAATAAATAAATGCAACATATTTAAACACATACAGCCCCTTACAGTCTCTGATATGTTACCACTTACAGAAAACTCCACACAGCATACATTTAGTCCTTATTTGGGTTCAAAAACAACACGAAATATAGGCCAGTCAGTGCAAACCTCTCATCTGTATCTTTAATCTTCAGCAGCACGTGTAGCCTCTTGTTAGAAAGTAATTCCACCATTCCCAGTACATAATAGTCCAAAAGGCGATGATAATAGTTAAACATGGCAGTTTGTTCATGGTTTAGGTTGCTGAAAGAATCATTTGTTCCTTTGTTTTTCCAGCTTCTCCTTTGTTTTTCCCCGCTTCACTCTCGCATTTGTTTATTTCTGAAAGGATCGGATGTCAGAAGCACTTCAATAATAACGTGCCCATTGTTATCATCAGCTCAAGAAGATCAAATATAGACGCGCGATTGTGAGCTCTCTGGAGAAAGTTTTAACCGCTCGTACTTTTAGACGACCTCGCAATACAGGACACAGCTGATTTTGTCCTTTTTGGCTTTGTGGCTGTTCATCAAGACAACGACAAGGTTTGTTTGAGCTTGGGTCGTCCATGACTCGTTAATGTATGTATTTATTATTACGGTGTAATGTCTCGACTGTGTATTTAAAAATGGCGGTGGGTTTGTTTTCACTCTCTTGGCTACATGCTGACTACGTGATAGTGACATTTCTCTGTAAACTAATAGCATTCAGCTGCAAGTCTCGCTCCGCCTTTTGGTACGCTTTTGCCTTGCTAGGTACCCTTTGCAAAGGGTACCCAAAAAGTGGGAGGGTACCCACTCAGTGGAAACGGGCCATATGTGAAGATGTAAACTATCTAAAGCTCACCTGTATTGAATGCAGCTGAGTGCTGAGGTTCACAAGTCTGTGGCACACCTCCTAAACATAAATAAATTAGACAGTTATCTTCAAATTCCTCTTCAACAATTCGATTTTTACAGATTTCATAAGGTGTACCTCGTTTAAAATTTTGTCCAGCAGCTGGTTCCCATTCCTGTCCTGTGAAATAAGTCAATCCATTATGTAACGAAATGACTCAAAGCTGAGGAACTATTTTGAGTTTCTAATATATCACACACTTACCTTGTTAGATGGGCCATTTGTGTCATAAGTTCCATTAACTGATATCGTTCCTTTGCCTGTTTTAGAGAGAACACATCAAAGAGAAAATGTTGTTTTATTCCAGTCTTCAATCCCCTTTCAAGATCACTTGCACACCAGAATGACAATATAATTCAACATGAGCTAAATAGCATATTTGGTTTAATACTTTTATAGCATATATATTTATGTATTTTATATGTATCACATGAACGAATCTTGGAGGAATAGTTACAAAAGGATGAGTAAATTATGACAGAATTGTCATTTTAGGATAAACTAAGTTTTTTTAATTCAATCATTTATATTCAATCTTTAGAAAATTATAGTAAATATATATAATATTAAATATATAAAATTGTTGAAAACAACTTGTTTTAAATATACATTTCACTAAATATTGTTCAATGTACTCTAACAAAAAATAAGAACCAAACTATATGCCTACTGCAAATAATTAAAGAGTGAGTTCACTCAAAAATAAAATGACCTCATCATCTATTCTCCCTCGTGTGGCTTTAAACTTAAAGTTTATTTCTTCTGTTATAAAATAAAAGAAGACAATTTGAAGAAAGCTGGTGTCTGTTAACCAGGGCTTAATTTGTGCCGGAACACTCCGGATCCAGCACCTCAGAAATCTGATCCGGCACCTCATTTTACCGATCCCCCTCCTTAACGGCCCTCTACCCCCGTCCGCTGTTCACTTTCACCTTTCTTCCGCGACTCCCCAACCCTCTTCACTTTCGTCGGTGACACCCCCGCCCTGCTCTTTTTCGTCTGCGACACCCCTTCACCATCCCCCGCAACTCCAGCCCCTCCCCTGTCTTCACTTTCATGTGTGACACCTCTCCATCCTCGGGTAACATGCTGGATCCGTTATCCCGATAGGTTCCGGGACCTCGCAATTCACAAATTAAGCACTGCTGGTACCCATTGATTTACATGGTAGGAATTAAAAAAGACTATGCAAGGTACCAGCTAAAAGCATTTTTCAAAATAACTACTTTTGTGTTCAACAGAAGAATGAGACTCAAACAGGTTTGGAACTAGTAAAGTATGAGTCAAGGTTACAATAGTTTTGGATATTTCATTAGTTTTAGTTTTTATTTCGTTTAGATTTTTTTGTTTTTAAATTCATTCATTCATTCATTCATTTTTTTTTCAGCTTAGTCCCTTTATTATTCTGGTGTCGCCACAGCGGAATGAACCGCCAACTTATCCAGCATATGTTTTATACAGCGGATGTAGAAACATTCAGCTTCCAGCTGCAACCTATCACTGGGAAACACCCATACACTCTCAATCACACACATACACCATGGACAATTTTAGCTTACCCAATTCACATGTACCGCATGTCTTTGGACTGGTGGAAACCGGAGCACCCAGAGGAAAGCTACGCGAACGCGGGGAGAACATGCAAACTCCACACAGAAATGCAAACTGACCCTGCTGGGGCTCGAACCAGCGACCTTCTTGCTGTGAGGCAACAGCACTACCTACTGTGCCACCGCGTCACCCCGTTTTTTTTATTGAGTTAAGCCTGGTTTATACTTCTGCGTCAAGTGGTCGCCGTAACCCACGGCGTATGCCTCGCGCGTAGCTGTGCATTTATACTTCTGCGCGCTGTTTCTGTTTTTTCTGCAATAACACTTCCGAAACGCTAGCTGGCAGTAGGTGTTTATGTTTCTGTGTTAAGTTTCTTTGCTGGTGTTCTGTTTTTGCTGAACACTTCCTTAATATACAAGTGGCTCAAATTCGCTCATTTTGAGGCGGGAACCGGTGGACGTGCAACAACTTTAATCATAAGGTAAACACAAACCAACAGTCTCCATCCGGAGCTCCTTCCCGGGACTTCACACTTGTAAACACTCGCTGCATCGGGCGCCCACACTCGTCAGCTCGCTACCAAGCCGACCAATCACAGAGCTTGCGCTACGCGTACGCGTTACATTTTTTGAGAGGTGCGTGTCAATGTCGCCGACGGTTACAGCGAGGGGCTATGCGTCCACGCGTAGGCTGCGCCGTAGTATACGCGTGCGCTTGACGCAGACGTATAAATCGGCCTTTAGTCAGTTCGTTTTTAGAGGCAGATTTATTAGTTTTTATTAGTTTCTATGTTTTGAAATTGCTTAGTTTTAGTTTAGTTTTATTAGTTTCAGTGTTAGTTTTTTGTAAATTAGGATATTTGTTAGATTCAAAATCATCAAAATAAATATTGTATAATAAAAACTCAACCAAAGATAGGCTACATGTTTTTGACACATGACCACTATCATCTACCATTACCATCATCAAATTCAAATACATCAGCTCACAAGACAGCAGCCTTAAGTAAAATATGTGTGCCAGGGTGATTCTGAGGTTAGATGCACAGTAGTGGTGGGAAGTTCAGATCTTTAACGTAAACCGGATCTTTTGTGACAATATTCCCATGTTTGGACTCAACATATCAAAAATATGTAGTCAGCCACTACATATTTACCCTACATATTTACCCGCGCTGCAGTTGTTCAAGTTTAGTTCAGTCACAGCAGGCTGTCATGTACTGCTTGTGTTCTGTTTACCAGCTAAATAACGGATGCGCAGTGTTATCGGTTCACCGCTTCTCAAATCTGATCTCAGTGTACTGGTCTAATAACTGAATAATTCAGTATATATTGGGTTTATTTTGAGTCAGAAAGGGGGTATCAGGCATTTTAAAAAGCAGTTTGCAGATAAGTTATTTATGTTACTGGAGAAGTGAATCGTTTCAAATGATTCAGTTCGATTTGGTGAACTAGTTCAACCGGTTCACTTAGAAGATCCAAATGAAATGAACAATTCGATCGGAATCACTAATACAGAAATAAAACCCATTATTGGGCACAAATGTGTTAAATAATACTTTAAAATTGTCTGATCTGGTTGTATTTAATGTTAACACCATGTTGCTGTCATGTCCAGCTGTTGTTTTTGTCGTGGGAGCAACACCGAGGATGACTGGAGGAGGGCAAGCTTGATCTGGCCAATGGCATCAGGATTACAGACTCTGAGGTGCCATACGGGTTAAACACCTGCCGTAAAACTGGCAGCGCAAAGCAAATAGATTTACTTCTAAAAAGGCTTACAAAGACAAAAACAAAGTGTGTTATCCCTTTAATTATGAAAACAAAACAACAAATGCGGTACCTGTTGTTTTAGAGGTAAGTTGTACTTCTGTGGGTTCACCATTGAATCTGCAGGACTGCGGACGCTCAACGCAGGAACTCAACAGGACTTCACTCAACCTGTCCACTGAAATGTGAAATAAATCATCAATCTTAATGTCTCAACGTCTAGATCTTAAACTCTGTATTCTCTGTAAGCAGTAGAGCTCTATGCTCACCCTCAACAATGGCGTCATTCAGTAGCTTTTCTGCCTGGGGAGCGTAAGGCGTATCTGCACGAAAAATATTTCTGGAGTTTGTGGGAACGTTAACGTTCTGACCTCCGGTGGCCTCCACCAAATCAGAGAACAAAGTCACACGCTCCTGTAACAGCTCCAGAACCTCACGATCCTTCTGCTGGATATCAGCTGGAGAGAAAAATAAATGAAACTGAGCGAAGCACTACACATGAGAGTTAGTAATCGGGAAACTGGAAAAATCTGATATTTTATTTATTTATTTATGCGATAAATATTGCAATATGAATACAGTTTCACAAGAAAGCACTATTCGTGGTCCACCAGTATTCAGGTAAAGAAATTGAATAATCCCAATGCAAAAAAAAAATTATTTTCTTACTTTGTTTTCAGACACCATAGTTTTTAGTGATTTTGCAAGTGCTGAATCCAACGCAAAATCATCAAAAAGTCGCATTTTTAGCAAAATTCTTAATTTCGACACCAAATAATCGCCAAAAAAATCTATAATTTCATAAAAAACATTAAATTCTAAACCATATAATCAAATTATATTTACACTGGTCCCTCGCTATAACGTGGTTCACCTTTCGCGGATTGCTTTTAGTGCAATTTGACTAAAAGTTTTTTTTTTCTCCTGTACAGTACTGAATGCATTCAGCTTGCCAAATTAACATAAACAGGTTTTCTGCAGATATCATAATGTCAATTTAAGACTTTTTAAGACCTATATCACAATATCAAAAACACGCATACACATAAAGAGAAAATGCAAAAATCACAAAATTAGTGGCAAAATAAATGTATTCAAATTGAGCAGTACTAAAGACAGGTTAGATGCATCATTAAACTACAGAAAAAAACTAACAAAAATCTTAAGGCTGATTAAATGAAATAAACTTTGTGCAAATTGGATTATCGCATAAACGACATGCGAAAAACGCAACAAGTCAAATCAAACAAAATCGTCACTTCCTGATTAACTGGCGGCAAATATCAACAGTAAAAACTGAATTTGCTGTGGTAGAAGAAGCTGCGTCAATCTTTTCATCATTTAATAAATGACCTGCGCCTCAGAAGGCAATCTTGACACGCAGTGAACGCGCGGTGGTGTTTGGAGGCGTGAGACGCGGAGCACAGACGCTCTTGATTCTGGAGGTCATTAATAATATAATAACACTATTACTGAAACGGTTAAAGCATTTTAAGAATGACTAAAACAACATTTCAGATGTTTTACAGTGTGCTCAGCCTGCTGGTTTGTCCATTTACACACATTTTTATCAACACATGATCTCATAACAAAATCACATGACCTTTTTTAATGCGCACACTGGAATTTGTACGGTAAGAGTGTTTCCATCATAGTTTATGAGCATCTTTTCTTATCGGATAAAAAGTTTATCCTACTCAGTTATGTTTTTTATGCGCATTTTCAAAATTGATGCGCATCTTGGCGTTTCCATCAACTGTTGCACATAAATAAATGCACATAAAAATAGGTGTATGGAAACGTAGCTACTGTTGCATATCTTGCGAATGCACACATTGCGATGAATCTATGCTGAAATGATATACTGTGCAGCCCTAGGTAGTAAAATAAATATAATTTCCCATTTACACAAACCTCTGAGTCTGCGGAGCAAAGCTTTGTCCTCGGTTTCAATCAAAGGGAAATCCTCTCTTGATGGACAGCTGTAAAAGAGAAAAACACAGATGAAGCGTTAGCTGTGCGGATTTATTCAGGATTTGCATTGGGCTTTTTTAGGGGAGAAAGGAGTTGTGAACTGGTTCTGACTTGCTCACTGTCTGCTGAATGATTTTCATCCACGTGTTTCTGTCGTCTTTGGAGGCGGCGTGGAGCTCGTACATCTCTGGAGGTGTGGAGTGACTGATCAGGAACATTCCTCGCTGCTGATTGGCTATATCTCTCACAATCAAATTCTGAAGGCACAGGACTGATGGTTTGTCCTGCGAAGAGAGGGCAAGATATGGAGATTGAAGTAGAATGATATTGAACACTAGATACATGATAACAGTCTGAACCAACACATCTACATCATAAACCACAAAACGAAACGGCAACCTCCCGCTGTCCCTCGTGAAGCAAATATGGAAGTAACTGAAACTGCAATTCATCGAAATTCCTAGCTCCATATAGAGCAAATTCCTATTGAGCCCACTGTTAAAATGGCCAACTTTACAGCAGAAAAAAGGTGCTTACAGCCTCGTACAAATAACGATTTTGGTTCATATAGCTTATATTACCTATCATGACAACTGTGAGGGGGTTGACTTTTTTTTATAACTCATCCGTTTACTTTATATTAGGTTAAATTAAGTCTGCATAATTAAGGGCATGGCCACTTGAGTGACAGCTAGGTCTCGCTGGTCACGTCACCTCAGCTGATTCCGGCTGATTAGCTGCTGAACTCGGCATATACATCGTATTATTGTTTTATGTGGTTTTACACAGTATGTTGCCTTTTGGAATTATTTCTTACAATTATCAGATACTATAGCATGCTGTGTGCACTTAATTGTGCTCACAAACCATTCACGTGGCCTACATTTCCCAGATGAGTAAATATACGTATATACCATCTCTATAAATGTATTTGTTTTATTTAAGATCATGAAATCTTAAATAAGAATCTGAAAGATTGATTAGCTGTAGGCCCTAGAACAGTCATCTGAAGCGTTGTCATAAAGTGTTATGCCTGGATTTCATCAATAGTCTTGCATTTACTAACACAAACTATATCTGAAGTGTTTTGAAGTAATTTGGGTTTTCCTCCTGTAGAAAAACATAATAAGAACAATGTTTAGTGGCTCAATGGATTACAACAGTGTTTTTAAAAGACTAAACACTTTATTGATATAGTGTACAACCAGGCACATGTGGTCAGAACACAAAACGAGTCGCAGGTAATGAAGTATTAAGTGTTTCTGCCATAGGAAAGCCAGTCTAAGCAAAATGTCAGCATCCGTCTGTAGCTCCGCCTCTTTGTCCTTGTTTGGTATCCCCCGGTTGGTGTGAGGACGTTCAAACAAAATGGCGACGATTGGTAGCTTCTTTTCGGTTCTTCAGAAACCAATGGGTGACGTCACAGATACTACGTCCATATTTTTTACAGTCTATGTACAAAACCAATCACAAGTGTCAATATTTTGATTAATTCATAACCTGAAAGCCAAATAAATAAGCTTTCCGTTAATGAAGGGTTTGTTAGGATAGAACAATATTTAGCTGAGATTTGAGAATCTGGAGGTTCACCTATAAAGTTGTCTAAATGAAGTGCTTAGCAATGCGAATTACTAACAGTGGTGTAAAGTCACAAATGACAAATACTCAAATCACTGTAATTTTTTCTCAGGAATTGGAATTTATAGAGGTGGGAATCACAGGCTAACTCACATTACAATATTATCACAGTATTTTGCTTCTGATATTGCTACACACGATATCAGCAATACTGTGGTATATTGATATATCACAAGAAAACTATCAACGATATATCACAATATTTGTAAATGAATAATAAAAAAAATCTGATCAGAATGCTCACAGAGGTCCTCTGTCCAGCAGTGGAGAACATTAGTTGTTTAGCTACCAAATTAAAAAGCAATTTTGCGTCTCTGATGTATTGTTGATCTGCCATTACGGGAAGCGCCTGGTGGCGACTGGGTGTATTGCAGCCTAAGCAGTAAACTGCTGCAGTCAGTGTAAGACTGATTAATTCATTCAGATCTTTTGTACATTTAGGCTGCATTTACACTGCAGATTTTGATGGTCAATACAGTCGGATACAGTCGATTTTGTGACTGTATCCGATTTTTTTGCTGACCTGCTTACATCATCTTTTAAAAGTTAGTCGTATCCGATTGTCTGTATTTACAATGCACACGGCAAAGACGCGATGACCAGAATAAAAGAGCGGGCGCTGACAGACAGCTGATAATAAGTAAGCGCTCTTTTCTCCATTCCTGTATTTAATCTGTTTGCAGGGTTTAATTTTTTTAATTCTTTTTGACACGTTGTTTTACTATAGTTATGACAGAAAAGTTCTCATTTTGACATCTTCTTTTAATCTAGACCTTTTTAAACCAGTAGGCATCTTAATCGTAATGTCCATGGCATGATTTATGCACGTGATGTATGCAATAGTTTTATATTAGTTTATATTGGTTACGTGGCGGATATTACGCTCGCGGTCTCTCTCTCTCTCTCTCTCTTGTTTACATACTTAAATGCTTGTGCTAAATGACAATATAAAAGGTTTTTTAGTCCTCATGTATAAGATTTAAGGTTAGGGACTCTGCTGAAGTCTGTTCTGAAACGATAGTGTCGGTCAGACGTCATTCACTATGGTTTTTAATGACGTGTGAGTCACATTTAAAATCTGCAGGTAAAAATCCGATTTACCTGCTTACACTGTAGACACGAGGGCATAGATCCGATTCAAATCGAATAAATTTCCACATATGAACAAGGCCTGAATCTGATTTCAGTAAATCGGAATCCATGTCATTTTTTCCTGCTTACATGTACATGGGTCATATCCGATCTGTGCCACATGGGAGAAAAAAATCGGAATTGAGTCACTTGAACCATGCAGTGTAAATGTAGCCTTAGATAAATATCGATACTTGGTGGCAAAGTATCGATAATGTATTGCGGCTAATTTTGTACCACTTCTAATAATTTAGTAAGTAGTTTTAAAAATGTTTACTTTTACTTTCCCTTGAGTACATTTTTAGTGCCGTATCTGTACTATCACTTCACTATTTTCCTTCAACCTGCAGTCACTACTTAATTTTTTTCTTGTCTATGGGGATTGGTTAAGTAGTAAAATCAGTCCTGTGATTCCTGCACATAGAAACTAAATTGCATCATAATGAACAACCTCAAGACATGAGCGCTTTATAAATGCAGCGAACCATTCGGAAGCATTAAAAGTGTCCAAGAAGATGTCCAAAATCTTTACACGCAATGACTGTTTAGACGAAGATGAAGTGTGTTTACTGTATGATGACTGAAATTTCCAACTGGCCTTAAACAATCTGCTTGTTAAGTCGTGACATATGGAATACCATTTCTGGGTTCAAGCTGCTACTCATTTGAGAAAATATTCGTTAATGATCACTTTTTTGTCATATCACACATTAATGTATATTTTATATAAAATCATTGTGTACACTAATGTCTCTGGACTTTCTGATTCTCTAAAGTATTACAGCGCTTTGTAAACGTTTATTATTCCCATTTGTTAAGTTTCCACATGCAGTTTGATAGAGCGCTTGGACCTGGAAGTCGCTTCATGTGAAGTCGCAGTCAGGGCTCGAAATTAACTTTTTTACTTGGTAGCACCGGTGCTCCCAACTTCAAAAATTTTGGAGCACCAGAAAAAATTTAGGAGCACCAGAAAAAATTTAGGAGCACCCACCATAGATGAATGAGCACCACTGCAAATTGTATAAATTGTGGTATTATTGTATTTGAAAACAACATCAGTCAGGACTAACAAAAAACAGAAACAACTATCTAACTAATGCTGTGATGACTTATTGATATCTGTGAAATAATTCCAAAATGAATGTCTAATAGTTATAAAATATTATTAATGATGTTGTCAATAATACTACAAAACAAATGAAACATAATAAATCATTCAATTCAAGGCTGAAAGCTGCAAAGCAGTCATCAGTAAATAGAAAAATAATATACATCTCAAGAAAGAATGGACAAAAGAAAGTAAGAAAAGTCTCACTTCTGCCACTCTTTTTTTGGTTTGGGTTTGTGTCATTGTAAATGCTCAGTCTCGTAATGCGGTGATTTTCATTTCTCTGTGTTTGTGGAAAAGCAGGCGAGTCAGCTGACCCAATATAAGAGCAGGCAGAGCAGGATTCTCGTGATGACCACCGGCGCAAATACTGTTCTATGTTATGAGCCGCAGATTCAGTTTAAACTTAGTAAAGGCAAACTTCTTTGGCGATGATGTGTACAGTGTTGGATTTTACATTTAGCAGACATTTGAGCTGAACACGCAGAGAATGCAACGCATCGAGATTCGGGCACCTTCTCCGAAAACACTCGATTGATCTCGGCTGACGCCCTTAAAAGCTCCCTGTTTTTTGTGGAAAGCCTTACGTGATTGACAGCTAATATGAACCAATATAGCGGCAGGGAAGTCCAATTCACCACGTTTTTATAAAAAATCGAAACAAGTCGCACTACAACTATTATATGCAGTCGCACAAATGCTCCCAAATATATTATGAGGTCGCATAGATTAAATTTCGGGAGCATATGCGACCAAAATGGTCGCAATTTCGAGCCCTGACACTTAACAAGCAGATAACTAAATGCAATACAGAATACGTTTTCACACACACATGCATGTAAATGCATCAACCTTTCACAGAGTAATACTACTTTTAAAATGTCTACGTTTTACCCATACTTTGAATAATATTTACAACGGATTCTTTTACTCACACTACATTTTTGGGCAAGTAATAGTACTTTTAATTGAGTATGATTTCTCAGTACTTCTTCCATCACTGATTACTAATCAAAGTTTTGATATATTTACATAAATAAGTTTACAAAATATCTTCAAGGAACCCTCTATTACGTATCCCAGGCCAGTATTTGGCGCTGCCACCTTGTTAGTAAACCGTACAACCATATTAAACATTCATTCATCGATTTATTTTCTTTTCAGCTTAGTCCCTTTAATTATCTGGGGTCGCCACAGCGGAATGAACCGCCAACTTATCCAGCATATGTTTTACGCAGCGGATGCCCTTACAGCCACAACCCATCACTGGGAAACACCCATACACACTCATTCACACACATACACTACGGACAATTTAGCCTACCCAATTCACTTATACCACGTGTCTTTGGACTTGTGGGGGAAACCGGAGCACCCAGAGGAATCCCATGCGAACATGGGGAGAACATGCAAACTCCACACAGAAACGCCAACTGACCCAGCCGAGGCTCGAACCAGCACAGTGCTGTGAGGCCACAGTGCAGCGCTGTTTTAAACAGTTAGTAACAAAATGAAAGAACATCGATGAACGGATGAAGGCAAAGTAGAAATGACACACGCCCTGACAGCCCCTCCCAAAAGGCATTCCATGTGACCAGAAAGTAAAGGAAAAGTCGTTTTGAGGGGAGAGAGAAGATTATGATATGGCTATTCCCAAAAACATACCAGTGCAACTTAAGACTTTTTTTGTGGTTCGGGGTTACATATGGCAAACAGGAAGCTGTGACTCACCAGAGTTGGAAAAACATACTTCTGGTCTTTTTCTTGCATGAACACCAAGACGTCTGTCATTAACAAAACGTGGACATCTATAGAGCAAAAAAAAAAAACCCACAGAGTTATTAATAAACCAGCCATCAACAATAGCTAGATTTCTACATAAACCTCAAATGTAAGTTATGCACAAAATATTGCATACACCATACACATTAACAATAGCTGACAATTCTGGGAGCTAATTTTACTCAATTATTTGGTAACACTTCATAATAACTACACACTATAAATCATTTATTAAGCATTAGCGAATAGTTCATTCATGATTTAAGCATTAACTCTGCATTAATAGGCATTAGTAAGCAGTTTATAAATACAGCTCCACATGCTGTATTCTTGACTGTACATGTATAATGTGCTTCATGATTGTATTTTCATACTTTAACAATTCATTTTTCATTACTAAATTAAGTATTACAGTATTTACACACCAGTTATTGAAGAATACAATCCCCCGGTTTCACAAACAAGGTTTAAGGCTAGTCAAGATTAGATTGCATGTTTGAGCTGTCTTAACTCAAAATAACTTGCAGTGAGATGTCTTAAAATACGTCAGTGTCTTTTTTTGTCTCCAGGTGCACACCAGTAATATATTTTTCTATGGCCATTTTATAAATGTGGCTTAAATAGCCTAATTTATCAAAGGTCTACTCCTGGCTTAATCTAAGCATGGTTTGTGAAACTGAGCCTTGGTGTTTTTTTGTTTTATCAGATCATTCAGAATGCAAAAGTAAATGATTAATGAACTATTCGAATGAACATTTATCTTATCTTATTATTCAGGCATATAGTAATAGTTATGTTGTATGTTAATAAATGCTTTATTAACTCCACATCCAGTTTTGTGAACTGATCTAAAGTGAGGACTGTTTATGCCTTGTAAATCCCTTATAAATAAAATTGACACATTCATGCTGGTTTCAATAGCATTTGACCTTTTTAAAGACTTTTATTGAAACAGAAATGGGATATTGAGTAGGAGACGGGGCTTTATTTTTATACTTCTTTCATCTTTGAACTGGCAAAACACTTTTTTGTTTATGAAAAAAAAAACGAACCCGATTCAGATTTTTTTATGACAGACGAAAGTTTCGGAGGAAATGTGTCAATGCAATTGACACAACATGAGTTTGATTTTTTTTCTAAATATTTTTATTGATTTTCAATAGTCTTCGATTTTCCCACAACACACATATAGAGTGGAGGAACTATGACGTCAATTTATATGCAAAAACCTGGAAGCGAGTTAGCATTTTAGCAGTGCCGGTTCCCTCAACCCAAAGTCAATGGGTTTTTTGAATGGGATTTCAGTTAAATCGCTTAAATAAGGTTCGTGGCTTACACAAACTCAAAATACTTTCACGTTTTATTCTACGACATAAAACACATCAGTTACAGCACACTCATGATTTTGTTAATCGGTTATGCTTCTTTAATAAGACGGTTGCTATCAAGTTGCTCAACGGGACTACAGCAGGTGTCGGAGATATTATACGTCATCGAGCTGATCTGGTCTGGAACGCAGCTCGCTTGCGTTGGGCATTTGGATTTGTCTGTTATTTAAGTATTTTCATGAATAGTATTTTATTGTTTGTAATATTTTTCTAAGTAGGAATTGATATTGTGTAGATGATGCCTACACTTGTTAAGACTGTCAAGACAGATTCATTTGTTGATCATTTATTTTAATTAAACGATATTATGAAGATACTGCTTACCAGTGCAGCCTGTCTCTGTGTGAATAAATGTGTAAAAAAATACATATTACCTGTCATTTCATTTGATCAAAGGATTTTTCGTCGGCTTTTTTCTTCATCTGAACACGTTTAACTCGGTCATAACAGCAATATTTACACTCCTTAAAATGTATAGCATATGTGACAGTATGGGCTGCTTTCCGCTGTACTTCGTGACAAAAAAAGAATATTGAATGTTGTTCTGTGTCCATGATGGCAGGCATTTGATAGACTTGTCCCTCAAGCCCTTATTTATGTCATCTGTTACTAAGCAGGCTGTATGCACGCGAGCAATACACTTATTTAAATATGTCTTATGATAATACTATGTAGGCACATTTATATGTACAGTTTTAAAACTTTTTACAATCGTAAAGCAAAATAAAATGCATTTCCCACGTAAAAAACTATCCAAAAGACAGGTAAGTATATGTGTTTCTGTGTATTCATGTGTTTATAATATTTAGCGTGGATTATAGTATAATAAACCGAGAGATTAAATATTTGTCATGGACCAAATTAAAAAAAAAAAAAGCTTGCAAAGTTGTCGTTAGCAGGGTGGTGCTGACGTCACAGGCGAGCGCCCCAGGCGCTGTAGTCCGTTTATAGCCTAATGTTAGCTTTTCCATTCTTGCGTTTGCATTTAAGATCCAAAAGTGCTAAAAGTTATGTTTTCGTGTGAGGATTATCCGGTTGGACAAAACGTGTATGTGTAATGAACAGTGTTTGAACACAGAGCTTATTATTTGCAATCTTCGAAAAGCCTATAGGAAAATACTATGGGGATTTTATCGAGGGAACCAGTTTTATGCTAGCAGCCAATTGGCCTACAAGGTGACGTCATAGTTCCTCCACTCTATTGAACAACATATTAACACAGTACATAGCTACAAACATACTCACACCAAGCTGCTACTGCTATCTATCTATAGATAGATAGATAGATAGATA
The DNA here is from genome assembly GCA_903798205.1 of Danio tinwini. NCBI lineage: Eukaryota > Metazoa > Chordata > Actinopteri > Cypriniformes > Danionidae > Danio > Danio tinwini. The sequence goes on along the minus strand of CAIGQZ010002445.1, from coordinate 8,217,613 downwards.
GATAGATAGATAGATAGATAGATA
>CAIGQZ010002445.1:8191666-8207386 GCA_903798205.1 Danio tinwini | reverse complement strand
TGAAACCAACGTCTTATTGACATCAAATACTGACATTTATTCGTCAGGTATGGCAACTAAAATCCAACATCTGATAGACATCACAGTGGTAACGTCCACACACAGTCAAGCTGTAACATCATTAGACGTTGATATATGGTTGTTTTTAGGTTGCATTGGAAAGTGACCAAAATCCAACGTCGATCCAACATCTGAAATCAACGTCATATTGGCGTATTTCAGGAATGGCAACCAAAATCCAACATCTGATAAACGTCATAGTGGTAACATCCACACAATGTCAAGCTGTAACATCATCAGATGTTGATATATGGTTGTTTTTAGGTTGCGTTGGAAAGTGACCAAAATCCAATGTTTGTCCAACATTGGACACTGACGTTGTTCTGACGTTGGGTTCTGACGTCAACCTGATTTTCATTTCCAAACAAAATGCAACATCCCACGACGTTGGGGTACAACATCAATCTGACTACTTGTTGACATCCTGAATCCATTCTCATATGTTTTTTGAGATTTGAATGCAAAATCATCAAATTCCTGCCAATGTTCAGTTTAGTTTTAGTTTATTTTCTTATATAGCACATTGTTTACTACCCTAAAAGTATAGTTCACCCAAAAAATTTATATTAAATTTATATTTACTCACTATCTACTCTTCCTCAAATGGTTCAGTTTCAGTTTCCTTTATTTTGTCATTCAGAACATCACAGTGGATGTAATGCAGAATGAAATTACGTTACATCGACACAACAAAAATTATAAATATGTTTATGAAGAACAACTTAAGTGAAAAACACTATAAAACATAATATAATTGATAAGCTTTGTGATTCATAAATATATAAAAATATAGATATGTATATTAAATATAAAACAATTAATTATTTTATGAGTTTCTTCTGTTGAACAGAAAAGAAAATATTTCCACTGATTTTAGAGCCCATCGTTCAGTCTATTTATTTACTTTTGCAAACGTGTGTAAATAAACATTTGTTCAGTTCTTATATTAATTTCAGTAATATTATTGAATAACGTGCAAATGTTTAGATGATTTATCTCCAATAAAGTTTGTAATGTAATATTTTCTGTCTTTTAGTAGATAATTTATGAGTGATTGAGATTTACTGTAGCTTTGTTAACCAAAACAAGTTGTTCTACTTGAATTTGCATTGTAAACCGTAAATAAGAGTAAAATATGTTTTTTTTTTTTGTTTAATGAGTTAAGTTTTAATTACTATACTCTTAAAACCATTCCACATGAATCAGAAATAGCTAAAAACTTCTGCAGATTCTGCTTATAGGTAACATGTAAAGTGAAACAAAATTTGGCTTAATATAGACCCTTGGGAGGGGCGACTCAGTGGCGCAGTAGGTAGTGCTGTCGCCTCACAGCAAGAAGGTCACTGGTTGGAGCCTCGGCTAGGTCAGTTGGCGTTTCTGTGTGGAGTTTGCATGTTCTCCCTGCATTTGCGTGGGTTTCCTCCGGGTGCTCCCGTTTCCCCCACAGTCCAAAGACATGCAGTACAGGTGAATTGGGTAGGCTAAGTTGTCCGTAGTGTTTGAGTGTGAATGAGTGTGTGTGGATGTTTCCCAGAAATGGGTTGTGGCTGGAAGGGCATCCGCTGCGTAAAAACGTGCTGGATAAGTTGGCGGTTCATTCTGCTGTGGCGACCCCAGATTAATAAAAGGGACTAAGCCAAAAAGAAAATGAATGAATAGACCCTTGGGGGAGGCCACAAGATAAAGGAACTGAGGGCTAGTAATGATTGCCCAATTCAACTGATACAGACCTATTAGACAAATAGGAGATAAACAAGTGCAAAATGACGCCATTATTTTCAACCATCTTCTGTAAACGATTTAATAAAATACCACAATAGGGTTGTCACGATACTGGAATTTGGTACCAATCGGTCCATTTCCCGCTAACATTAGAGCTCTGTTGAGCGCGTTCTTAAACAGCGCTGATTTGCCATTGTGTTCACCAGTGCTCAACAGAAATTACTGTGATTGGCCGTGAAGGTCATTGGTTCACCGAACTCACCACTGTACCTGTAGTTACACCGAGTGGACACTGGAGTGTTTTAAGGTCGCCATTCATCAGCGGATCGCTAGTATGTTAGCGTATAGACAAACTAGCTGATCGAAGTTGAAAAACTCCAGTGTCAGCGGTGAGTTTGGTGAACTGATGACCTTCACGGCCAATCACAGTCACTTCTTTTGCTTAAAAGTGCTTAAATGTTAGCAGAAAATAGACGTTTTTTAAATTTCTGTATCGATTGGTACCAAATATTGTGACAACCCTATACTACAATGGATTATGTTAAAAGTAGCAGTTAAGTCGAGCAGAATTAAAATAGCAGAATTACCAACTGTTACAAATAACAGGAATAAATCATATCTAACCATAAATGACATCTTGTCTCTTGATGACATCTTTGCGTTGAGACTGTAGATAAGAGGAGTCCACAGCCAGACTCCAGGAATCTGCCACAAAATCCTTCCCGTCCCTCTCCAGTTCCTCCATCATTGATGTATAATACGTTTCTCCTGCGAAATAATGTGTGTGAGATCACAGCAAACCACGGATATGCATGCTTTCTGATCTGTATGCTGTTTCGTGAGTGTTTTGAGCAGTCTTACCTTCATCGTTGAGGGACTCCATGGACATGGCTCTGTTCCTGAAGTTCAGAGAGTCCGTGGAGTGAGACAGAATCCGCCGCAGTCCAATAGGAGAGTCGTCGTTTAGACTTCTGGTAACAAGAAATCTTTAGTGAATGAGAGCTTTGTCGAGGAGCTGTTCAAAATATTTATTCAATCGTTCTCACACTGTAAAAAAAGTATGTCAAAAAGCCAAGACAGCAAATTTTTATATTTTGCTTGAACTTATTTTAATAAGTTAATCAGGTTTCAACAATTTTTTAGGTTATGAAATGTTTAACTTAGGTTACATGGTGGCTCAGTGGTTAGAACCGTCGCCTCTCAGCAAGAAGGTTGCTGGTTTGAGTCCCAGCCGGGTCAGTTGGCATTTCTGTGTGAAGTTTGCATGTTCTCCCCGTGTTTGCGTGGGTTTCCTCCGGGTGCTCCGGTTTCCCTCACAGTCCAAAGACATGCACTATAGGTGAATTGAATAAACTAAAGTGGCCGTGGTGTATGTGTGTAGGTGGTGTGTATGGATATTTCTCAGTACTGGTTTGCAGCTGGAAGGGCATCCGCTGTGTAAAACATATGGGACTAAGCCGAAGGAAAATGAACGAATGAAAGTTTAACTTAATATTTTTTGTCAAGTTGACTGATGTAACTTGAGATGACTAGAAAAGTTCATTTTATCCAACTCAAAAATTTGAAACTGCAAGATTTTTTGGGTAAACTACAAAATTATGGGCAATTATTTCAAATTAAAGACCAAATGAGACATTATTATGTCTGCAGATATAGCAATTCAGAGCAAACGTTTTGAAATGTATCATTTAAATAAAAGAAAATTACAGTTTGGAAACTTATGAGATATGTTTTATGTGTTTTACAGTAAAAAAAAAAAAAAATTAAACAAAAAACAGAGTAGTGTTTTAAATACTATAAAAAAATTCAACAAAGAAAAGTACTTCAGAACCATTTTATGTACTCAGCTGTCACATCGGAGGGGTTGGGAAGCCTTATATTCATAACACTAAGCAATATATACAGAAAATATACAGTAGTTGCCAGAAATGATGTCTGGCCAAGAGAATTTCATACTTCACATGAAGTGACCAGGTGTAAACAGCCCCTATTATTAAGTTTATATTAGTACATTAACTTTTTTTTAACATCCAATTACAGAATCTAAATAGTCATGAAATCCTAAAACACATTTCTGAGATGTTGACAGAGATATACAGTTGAAGTCAGAATTATTAACCCCCTGTATATTTTTTTACCCAACTTCTGTTAAAAAAATAAAGATTTGTTCAACAAATTTCTAAAAATAACAATTTTGATGACTCATTTCTAATAACCATGATGACAGTACATAATATTTTACTACATATTTTTCAAGATGCTAGTATTTAGCTTAAAATGCAATTAAGTGGGTTAATTAGGCAAGTTCGGATAATTAGGCAAGTCATTGTATAAAAAAGGTTTGTTTTGTAGACAAAATATTTGCAAGACTTTCTCCAGAAGAAAAAATATGATCAGAAATACTACGAAAAAAAAATCAAATGCGCCCACGCTTTCCAGACACACCTAGTTGTGTCCTCACTGCAGTGCGCGGCTTGATGACGTAGGCGACTATGTAGTATGCTACTATGATGATTGGGTTTAGGGTAGGGGGAGGTGTAGGCAATCCTCAACTACATAGTGGACCTTGTACCACCACTACTGCACAAATATCAGTAAGTCATTACAGAATTAGTAAGTTTGTTTCTGGTTTTTGCTAGTCCTGATTGATGTTGTTTTCAAATACAATAAATCTGTTATATTATACAATTTGCAGTGGTGCGCATTCATTTTTGGTGGGTGCTTCTTTTTTTTTTTTTTTTTATGGTGCTCCTAAATTTTCGCAGTTGGGAGCGCCGGTGCTAACAAAAAAAAGGTAAATTTCAAAAAAGTTTATTTATTCTTATTTTTATATATTTATTCCTTGTTCTGTCATTTATTTTCAGTAGTAAAATATGTTTAAATGTCAAAAGAATTGCACTTTTTTAAGCACAAAGAGAAAAATGAACTACTGTTTGTTTTTAATATTATTATGTTCTCTATTGATTGGTTACTGAGCAGGATTAAGTACCACTTGAATATAAAAAAGATGTGAGCAACACTGCAAAAAACTGCACTTTTCTCTCACTTTTAGTTTTTTTTTGTCTTGTTTCAAGTCCAAATATCTAAAAAGTCCTAAATCAAGCAAAACATATTGTGTTTTTTATGCAAACCCTTCTCTCTTTCCACTTTCGACACTTAATAGACATCTAATAGACGTCTAAATATAAACGGCTTGGCTAAAACCAGGCTAAATTTTGGCTGTCAGTAAAAATCTAACAGGGGTTTCAAAATAGCCCAAAACTAGACTAGTCATCAAATATGCAGATTAGACAGACATGTATTATCATCCCTGTGTTTAGTGTGTTATTAAATGCTGCTCAGCGCCTCTCCTCAGTGCATGTGGTGTGCAAATGAAACCTCTTATTATGAAAACCCTTTCCTCTTCCTCTTTTCTGAAAACACAGCTGGAAACACCCATTTCCCTGGAGTTTTTTAAACCATAGGTGTGAAAACTCCCTGCTTAGACATGGGGGTTCCATTACCCTTTAAGAACGTTTTGTCTTGAAAGTGTATGCCTTTTTGCATTATTATAATATATAATCAGTGGCATAAAATGTTTTTGAAATGCTAATGATGTTACTTATCGCAATATCTGTGACGATATATCGCACAACAAAAATGATTAAAAAAAGGTCTATAAAAAAGCCGTGTATATTCTTAACACATTGATTTTTTTTACCCTGCAATGTTATTGGTGGAGACGCTCTTGTTGAGGGACAGTGAAGAACGTCCTTTGCGGGAACCAAGAAATGACTGTCTCAGTGTCTCTGAGGGGTAAATGGCTGAACTCGGCCTCTCCTTCAGTATTGGATCTGGCAAAGGTAAACACAGTAATTCAAAAAATGCAATATAACAGGTAACACTCTACAATAAGGTTGTATAAATGAATGCATCAATACATTTATTACAGTATTTGTTCGTGTTAGTTAACTTTAGATAATGGAAATAATGTTCATTCTTAGTTCTTGTAACTCACAATGCATTAATTAATGTTAAAGGGTCACGAAACACCAAAACACATTTTTTGAGCCGTTGACAGTCATATATGTGTCCCACGCTGCTATAAACACTATTAGGACACATATATTGCACTAAAAATGGTTATTTTTGCGTTATTTTAAGCAAATTCGTTCTTCAGGTTTGAAACAGATTTTTGTAGCTACGTCACGGCGATTAGACCCTTGTGTGAAGTCCAGCGTGGAGAGGGGATGTTTGTACCTGCGAGTGCATCGTGATGTCTCTGAGTGTGCGGCATTAATTCATGAGAAAGACTTGGTTCAAACCAATCAGCGCGCTCTATTGTGTATGCGGTGCAACTTCATTAATTTACATGATAGCTTCGAAGACGACAGAGAGACGCCACGTTGTGTTGCCAAAACAAGTGAAAGAACAAGAATTTGGAGACATGGGTCGTCAGTGTTGCATTTATTATTGTGCTGCGTTTAATGTGCTGCAACGTATGTTTTGTTTTAATTTCCCCGCTATGAGAGTGCAGCTGGACTCACGTGTGGACTACAGTGCACACGACAGAAATGCGTTTGTAAGAAACATTTTTACCCGAGAGCTTTTCTCATCTGGAAATGATGAAATCCAGATTTGCCACTCGTCTCCTTTTAAAAAAGACACGGCTCCACGATAAGTGTGTGTGAGATCAGTGCCCTTTGTTTGTTCATTCAGATGGCTAGTTAGTTCGTATCGTCAGCAGTGCTCTTTCAGTTTTTAAAGACATACCATAGTCAAAATGATTTAGTTACTATGTTTACAGTATGTTAATATCACTGCAATATTATAGTACAATATTATAGACTGAAAGATCCATTGTAAATGAATGTAAACATGTAAACATCGCTATCAAACTATTACTGTCGTGTAGGATTTTCGCCGCATTTTGTGACAGGATAGTCTATACACACACGGCTTTCTGACGCTACCTACCGAGTGCATCTAAGTTACCGAGAAATGCGGAGGATTTTTTCTCCCCTTACGCCGTGCTGTATCAAACATTCCATTAAAACTGCACTCTCCAGCAGTTCCTCTTGTTTGTAACGGGGGACATGCAGGAAATGTTCCTGAATAAAAAGTGAAAGTGCCAAACTGCAGTTAAAGTCGACAAATTAATAATTTGGCAAATAAGTCGATTACTGATAACCATGTAAACACAATTACTGTCTTTCTCCACTGCGTCTGTGTGTTTGTTTTGCCTCTGTGAAAATCAGAGCATGTCCAAAAGGGAAACTCCTATTTTTGCAAATCCTTCCCTCTTTCCCTCCCACCTAAACAGAGCTGGACACGCCCACTTTCCTGACTTTTTCAAACTAGAGGTGTGAGAACACCCTGCTGAGACAGGGGGGTTTCGTGGCCCTTTAACTAGTATGAATTTGGCTGTTAATAATGCATTAGTAAATGCTGAACTATGATTAATAAATGCTAATCACAATTAGTTCATGTTAGTAAATACATTAACTAATGAAACTCTATTGTAAAGTGTGACCATATAATGTATACCCAGCATTGTAATGCAATTTAACAACAAAACTTCACCTCAAGTGACATCACAGTCAGGTCACAAACAATACATTACTTTATAACTTTTGTATTAGTATTATTATTATTATTATTATTATTATTATAAATTAGTGACATAAAAATAAGTAAACATTAGAAAGAAAATCGGTAAGAGATGACAGAGAGAAACTCACTTTTGCTGCGGAGGGCCACATTATGTAAAGTTGCGGTGTTCCTGCCCAGAGCCAGCCTCTGTTGCTACAATTTAACAACATGTTATCAAATGATTTCATGTGCATCTATACATAAAGATATTTGAACATATTAAACAATTTGGTGAGATGATGCAAAACATTACAACATACAGTGGGGGAAATAAGTGTTGAACACGTCACCATTTTTATCAGAAAACGGATGTTGGTGACGATCAAAGAACTCCATGTATGCAAAGAAAACAAAACTAAATAGTTTACAAATGAAGTTATGTGTAATAAAATGAAATGACGCAGGGAAAAAGTACTAAACACTTGAAGAAAAAAAGGTGTAGAAAGGCAGTGAAGGCCCAGAAAGCAGCTGAAATCTCTTAGTAGTTCTTCAGCAACCCTCTGCCCTTCGTCCTTGTGAATTAATATTCGCTGCTTTAGTCCAACATCTACATTAGCAGGAGGATGAATAGCCTAGTTTTGCCTATTTTTCATTCTCCATATGAGAGGCGTCTTTAAGCTCACCAAACAGCCTTTTATATTTACTATTAAACACATTTCAGTAGTTCAGGTCTTTCTCCTTGTGTCATTTCATATAATATGAAGATTTTTTTGTTTTGTTTTATTTTTATGTGTGTATTGTTTGGGTTTTTGCCAAAATCTGGTTCAATTCCATGTCAACAGCTCAATAAAAATATTATTCCCAGGGAAAAAACATGACGGGTCCAAAAAAGATTTTCCCCACTGTACATGTAAAATATAAAAACCAACATAAACTCTAAGAGGCCTATTTCAACGATCTAGGTGCAAAGTCCAAAGTGCAGTGCGCAAAAGCATTAAGGGCGTGTCCGAATCCGAAATTTTGCTATTTTAAGGATGGAAAATTCCACTTTGCGCCGTGGCGCATGGTCTAACAGAGTTGAGCTTATTCTCTTAATGAGTTATAGGTGTGTTTTCAGAATAAACTAATTAGAGTTTTATCTCCCATTCCCTTTAGGAGTCAGTTGCGTCACACCATGGCGCATTTGCTATTAACATGGCAGACTTTGTAAGCGGAACAACAGTAAAAGTTAAACAGAGCATCTGCAGCACGAGAATTAGCCTCCTCATTTTTTACTTTCACTCTCTTCCGTGGATAAGGAAAGGTGTTGTACGCACAGACGTCCATTAGCCTATACATAATTAATTTTGTTTGTTAAGCACAAAGATTTGTTTCAAAACTATTTCTAAATTCAGTTCTAATTTCCACCAAACGAATAAATAAACAGTAATAATGAAGTGTGAGTTCCAAATACACATGCTATGCCCCATATGGTCCAAAACCTGACAGGCAGACAAATATAAGCTTGTTTTTAATAAAACAAATATAACAATACATATAATAAATAATACTGATAATAATAATAGCATTATACACGAGCAAATTGTTATAAACTGAAAAGCCCCCCGAGATGCAGAAGGCATGAAAGCAGTGGTTTTTATATTGATGTAGAAAGTAATACTTTTTGTAACATTTTAATCCTTTAATTTTTTTTTATTTGTAAATATATTTGCGTATTGCTGTACATCCTGTGTGTATTAAGCAATGTTTAAGCGAGGCACACATCGTAATTCGCTCTGCGCAGGACTTTAGACCTCTTAGCTGGTCTATTGAATAGTCTATTTTAGTTTCTTAAAATAGCAACGGGCCAGCAATGCGCCTTAACACACCTCCTTTTTTAGACCAGAACGCCTATGCGTGCACATATGAGCACAAATGCATTTGCTATTTAAAAAGCGTGGTGAAAAACATCAAAACGACACTTGCGTCGAGCTGAAACTAGCAAACAACATTTGCGTTGCGCCGCATTGTGCCAGGTGTATGATAGGGCCCTAAGACCTATGAAGTAATTTATTGTTTAATAGACATCTTCTGGTCGACGCTACAGAGCACTGCACACCCGAACAGCCCGACACAGAAACAGTTTCCTCCCTCAGGCAATCCATCTCATGAACACTTGATGATAATATTTGTGGAACCAACATCACTACTTGCTATACACTTTTTATACACGCATACACTTATTTAACAACACTTTACATGCTAATTTGCACATAACAGCTGCACATATAATGTTGTATGTAGTAATGTACCTGTACATACAATTTGTATATTTGCATTCTCTACTTACTTCTATTTTTAAAATATATTATCAGTTTTTTTTGTCCTGTCTCTGTAATTCTGTTGCACTGTAGAAGCTGTGTCACGAAAACAAATTCCTTGTATGTGTGAACATACCTGGCAATAAAGCTCTTTCTGATTCTGATCTAATAGATGTCTAAATGCAGTGTAATGTCAGTGAAAATCTAATAAGATCTAATCTAATGTGTATTATTCCTGTGTATTGATGACTAGTCTAGTTTTTGCTTATTCTTCATTTATTTGGTCTATTAAAGTCTATTTATTTGGTCTACTCCTAATTTATTGGTCACTAGCCTTGTTTTTGCCAAGCAGTCTATGTTTAGACATCTATTAGACTTCTTTAAATCACAAAAAAATAGTGGATAGTTTACCTAAACTTGAAAATTCTGTCATCGTTTACTTAACTTTCACTTGTTACAAACCACACAAAAGAAGATATTTTGAAAAATGCTGGAAACCTGTAACCATTGACTTCCATAAAATTTGTTTTTCCTATTATTTAATCCACAGGATAAAGGTTTCTAAACACTTCCAAAATATCTTCTTTTGCATTCTACAGAAAAAGGAAACTCAAAACCACTTGAGCGTGAGTAAATAATGAGCACTTTTTCATTTTTTTGTGAACTATCCCTTCAATTCAAGTTAAACAGATATCCAAAACATATTCCTATTACTTTTTTTTTATTTTTGCCTTTATTAAGTGTATAGGACAGTATTTCAGACAGGAAGAGAGAGGGGGTAGGGATGGGAAATGTCCTCGAGCCGGGATTCGAACTCGGGATGCCCTGAAGTGCTACTGCTCCATATATCAGCGCGCTAACCACTAGGCTATTGCGCAGACTACTTTTTACACATTAATAACACCTTATTCTTAGCCACCAAAGTATGCAGATGAACAGATTTATTATAGGCTTCATATACTGTACAAATATTGACCAACCCACCTCAAATTTGCACATCAAAGATAGTCAACAGAAGCTCAACAATTCTTGCTTTACATTCAACATGCTTCAATGGTTTTCATATGTCAAATAAGCTCTAATTGCTCTATTTATGTGTGTAGTCTAATATTTTGTGAAAAAGAAGCCTAAATTAAACCTGTTCATCATATAAAGCGTCTCCAGAAGTCACCCTCTCCTATTCACACACTCACTTTATTTTGTTCAATATATCTTTAGACTCTGGGGGATGGATTTCTTAATTAAATAAAGCTTTAACAGGTGTTATCTTTGCATAAGGCATGCACAAACAATAAATGACAAGAATTGTACAGTTAGTCTGTAAAATTCTTGCCCATTATATCCTGCACAAGTCAAGTACAGCATGATATGACATGAGTTATCTATCCAGAAGATCAACCAATAGGTGTCAGTATGCAATAAAGGTGAACACAAGCTCTACAAATCTGATTGACTTTTTAGACAAAAATCTCATAAACTTCCATCTAGTGTGAACTATATGTTTTTTTCTATCTTTTTTTTTTATTTCTTGACTCACTGTTATGAAAGTGAATTATCCCTCCATTGTCTCTTACCTTCTGTTTCATCTTAGCACAGTTGGCCAGTGTGTCTCGGCAACGGTTATGAATGGTCACATTGCAAGCTGGGAAAAAATAACAAATAGAAAAAATAACATTATTAAAGATTACCCAAAATCAATGACATTAAACTGCAGGCGCCTGAAAGTATGCAGGCACGCAATGAAAAAAAAAACTGACTGAATCAAAAAGGCGTTTAAACTGCGCAAAGAAATGATGAGAAATAATATAGATTGCACAACCAAACACATTAAAACAAAAGTAATGAGTCTGGTTTTTGAAAATGTAAGGAGTAGAAAGTACAGATTAGGGTTGGGCAATGTCGACCAATTTGGCAGTGTACGAAGTCTAATGTTAAACATCGCGATGGACAATGGCATCGTTGTCATAGACGGTGGTGAATTAATTATTTATGAATAATGAATTAATTCATAATGAATTAATTATTTGTAGCCTACTGTTTCAACTACCTGACCTGCATGGTCTTTGTTTTACCCATAACTAGGGCCAGACGGAATCTGCGGACGTTTTTTGCTATTCTTCTGCGGAGAATTTAGGTAAAAATCTGCGGATTTCTGTGGAATTATTTTAGGAGTATCATAACTAAAACCTTAAAATGTGAAATAAAAAATAATATCTTTTTAACTTTTATTTAATGTTTAAAATGCAAATGTTTAAAAAAGTAAATAAACTGAATTAATGGTGGGCTAAAAATCTGTGGAAATCTGCGGAAAATCTGTGAAAAATCTGCGCAGATTCCGTGTGGGCCTACCTATAACCAAATCATAAATAAATAGTGCAAGGCAAGTTTATTTATATAGTACATTTCATACACAATGGTAATTTAGAGTACTTTACATAAGAATAAAAGAAACAAGAAAATAAAAATGATTAAAAGAATAAAACAGATAAATACAGATTAAAAATGTGTTAAAACATCACGATCCTCCGAAATAAATATAAGGCAGTCTGGCTTGAATCGGCAGACTGATCTGTGTCGTTATAAAGGTGTCGACAAACTTGCTTAGTAAAAGAACCTACAGGAACCAATAGGGCTGTGTATTGGCAAAGACCTCACGATATGATACATATCACGATACATGGGTCACGATACAATATATCATGATATATTGCGATACAATAAATTTTGTGATTATACTGCAATAGTTTGTATTAGCATGTGTCACATTATATTGACAACTTGATAAAGTCGGCAGACAAATTAAAATTCCAATTTATTTTCCCTCCATTCCAATTCATCAGAACTGCACTGTGTGATTGAACAGAGAACTATATATATTGCAAAGCTTACAAATGGCATTTTTTGTCTAATTCAGTACATCAAGTGCATGTGTGTTTTTAAATAATAGAAATAATCGTTCTAAAAATAATAATAAATATTTGTTATTGGCCACACAATTTTATTTTTATTTTTTGCTTTATCGGTTTAAATGTTTACCAGTTTAATAGGTTTATACATTGTACCTCAATGTCTGGACAGATCCACACACCGCCACTAGATGGCGCCACTAACTCGATTAGTTCTCTTGTGTCCACAGAATATAACTTCCCCTGTAATTTAGTCGACTCTTTATTCCAACGTGATAAATAAAGTACTAGTCAGTCAACAATTAGAACTGTAAAAATATAGTAATATAGTAAAAATATAGTATAGTATATAATAATACATAATATTTTACCAGATATTTTTCAAGATACTAGTATTCAGCTTAAAGTGCTATGTAAAGGCTCGACTAGGTAAGTTAGGGTAATTAGGCAAGTCACTGTGTAACAATGGTTTGTTCTGTAGACAATTGAAAATAAATATTGCTTAAAGGGGCTAATAATATTGTTTTTATTCTAGCTGAAATAAAATAAAGACTTTCTCCAGAAGAAACAATATTATAGGAAATACTGTGAAAATGTCCTTGCTCTGTTAAACATCATTTGGGAAATATTTAAAAAAGAATTCACAGGAGGGCTAATAATTCTGTCTTCAACTGTATATTGTACGCATTTTAGCACAGAGAAGGTGAGTTATCTCTTCTGTAATGCAAGTGTATTTGCTGTAAGTGAAAGTCAGTGCCATCTCTCCTCTAAACAGACATGTCTTTGTTCTGGTCAACTGCAGCCCTAAGGGAAATCTTAGAGCTCTGTATCGGATTCACAGGACTAACAAAAACATACAATCACATTCACACACACTCTTGTAAATGCAGTTCACAGGGACTCTCTGTAACAGTAGCCTATCTTATACTAAGCTAATGAAAGCTTTCTCTGACTTCACCACTATTCTACAAAATATCAGTTGATATCCTCGCCGTTTGGTACTGTTTAAATACCAATGTATTTCTCTTCCTTTTAAAGAAAAGACCAAATTATTGGTTAATTTTTTGCATATGCTCGTCTATGTGTAGAGTCAGTGCATGTGACACAGATTTTGGAATTAGCACAGTATTCAAACTGTGAGGAAATTGTGCCAACCCTATGAGAACTTCAAGAGATGATGCCAACCCTCCAAGGACTTCACAGACAATGCAAAATCTTAAGCATTAAACAAATAGACTTAATTGATATGTATTATACACATCCAGGAGTTGGACAATGAAACTGAAACACTGCCCAACTTAGTGTTGAAGGTTTCATGGCTTAATTTGATCAGCCTGGTGTTTCCATCAAAACTGTTTGTTGGGAGCTCCACAAAATCAATATAAATGGCCGGGCTGCTATAGCCAAACTTTGGACACTCGTGCCAATGCCAAACATCAGTTTCAATGGTACCACCCCAAAATCTTGGGCTGTGGACAATGTAAAACATGTATTGTTCTCTGATGAGTCCACCTTTACCATCTTACTTTCATCTGGGGGAGTTACGGTGTGGAGAAGCCCCAAAGAAGCGTGCCTCCCAGACTTTTGCATGCCCAGAGTGAAGCTTGGGGGTGGATCAGTGATGGTTTGGGCTGCAATATCATGGCATTCCTTAGGCCCAATACTTGTGCTAGATGGACACATCACTGCAAAGGTCTACCAAACCATTCTGGAGAACCATGTGCACCAATAATTCAAACACTATATTCTGAAGGTGATGCCATGTATCAGGATCATAATGCACCAATACAGACAGCAAGACTGGTGACAGAGCGGTTTGATGAACATGAAAGTGAAGTTCAACATCTCCCATTGCCTGCACAGTCACCAGACCTAAATATAATTGAGCCACCTTGGGGTGTTTTAGAGGAGAGAGTCATTATGTAATGACCTGGCTACTATTTTGCAAGCCGAATGGCTCAAAATTCCTCTGGCCACTGTGCAGGACTTGCATCTGTCATTCCCAAGATTGGCCACAAAAGCAGGCCCTACAGCATACTAATGAATTATTGTGTAAACCAGACGGTTCAGTTTCATTGTCCAACTCCTGTAGAAATTGCCTTTTTGAAAAGAACACTATATATAATGCAGGTTAACTATACATATATACACTGTCCACCCTATACACAACACCTTAACCTTCGAATTTTGACTGTAATGTAAAAAACTGCAACATTTGGAACAATAATTATTGTAAAAAGTGCTATACAAATAAGTGCTCAACCTGATTATTCTAACTGCATGCACAATGAACGCACAGCTTGCACATGTGCCCCAAGGTGTAAATACTGAAGCAGGCTTTTGTTTCACTGTCAGGAACAAAAAATCTGACAGAACAAGAGCAACAATAAACTACTTAAGGTGTCAAAACCGTAAGCTGTGACATGTTTAACACTCCATATATAAAGAGTTTAGATGCAAAAACCTCTATCAGTGCCATCTGAAATTTTCATCTAAAATTAGCATTTTTCTCAGGATTTTGTGTGTAGTTTCAGTCATTTTACTATTAGTGCAATGAATAGGTTATTTTAATTGCCTTAAAGTAAAAAAACTGAACATAAACATATTCCTTAAAATATATACAGCTGAAGTCAGAATTATTAGCCCCCCTTTCAATTATTAATTCTTTTTTATTTAACAGAGCAAATAAATTTTCACAGTACGTCTGATAATATTTTTTCTTCTGGAGAAAGTCTTTTTTGTTTTATTTCAGCAAGGATGAAAGCAGTTTAACATTTTTTAGGAACCATTTTAAGGTCAAAATTATTAGCCCCTTTAAGATATATATGTTTTTTCAAATGTCTACAAAACAAACCATCTTTATACAATAACTTACCTAATAACCCTAACCTGCCTACATAACCTAGTTAAGCCTTTAAATGTCACTTTAAGCTGTATAGAAGTGTTCTGAAAAATATCTAGTCAAATATTATTTACTGTCATCATACCAAAGATAAAAAAAACAGCTATTAGAAATGAGTTATTAAAAACTATTATGTTTAGAAATGTGTTAAAAAAATCTCTCTGTTAAACATAAATTGAGGAAAAAAATAAACAGGGGGGCTAATAACTTCAACTGTATGTATATGTATGTATATATATATATATATATATATATATAT
>CAIGQZ010002445.1:8180144-8191266 GCA_903798205.1 Danio tinwini | reverse complement strand
TTTTTTAGGTCATTTAAAGGTTTTTGCATTTGAACTTTTCGTTTATTATTGGTTTCATGCATATTAGTGAGTTTTAATAGCTTTACATTAATATTTTATTATCTTATTCTTTTTAAATGTGATAGCAATGTTTAGCTATGTTTCCCCAACCTATTTCTATGTGCATTTTGGTATTTGCATTAATAGAATGCTTAATAGAAGTGATGCCAAAATGCGCATACATTTAGAAAATGCGCATTAAAAAAACTGATGCGTACAACTGAGTAGAATAAACTTTTTATCCAAAAATAAGGCCTGTAAACTATGATCACAGGATAACAAAAATGGCGCAATAAGACAGCATTAAGTGGAAAAACCAGCTGCCCGGCCTTATTGTAAGACCACGTTGTCTTGCTCCTCCAAAAGCCACTGTGCATTTATTCTGTTTCATCAAAGGCGCAAGTAATTTATTATATAAGAAAAAAATTCACAGTGGCTTCTCCTAAAGCAGCAATTTCCATTTGTCTTTTTAATATTTGGCACCAGTTTATTGGAAAGTGATGATTTTGTTTTCTTTGACTTATTGGAACAGTGCTTTATCCGCAAATGTTCATTCATTCATTCATTTATTTATTGTCCTTTGGTTTGGTCCCTTATTAATCAGTTGTCACCACAGCGGAATGAACCGCCAACTATTCCAGCATATGTTTTATGCAGCGGATGCCCTTCCATCTGCAACCCAGTACTGGGAAACATTCATACACTCTCATATTCACACACTCTCTCATACACTATGGCTATAGCTTACCCAATTCATCTATAGTGCATGGCTTTGGACTGTGGGAGAGGAGCACCTAAACCAGCGACCTTCTTGCTGTGAAGTGACAGTGCTAACCACTGAGCCACTGTGCTCGCAAATATTTTATGTGGCAATTCAGTTTTGCTCATAAATCTAAATAGCATCTCTTGATGGAAATATAGCTATCGTCAGTCAGTGATATTGAAAGTTGACAAGGTCAAATGCTCATTGGAATTAATGAGTTCATTAGACTGGGGGCTATCCAGACAACCATCTGACCTTTATTGATTTGTTTCACAAGATTCCAGCCGAATCAATATGTTTTTGTACCACCTCTTGACTTTCAGAAACATCCAAAGTCAGATCAGGAATGAATGTGCAGTAATTTCAGTCGAGATTCAGTCAAAATCATTGTACTAATCAGTGGTGTACTCAAGTAAAAGTACCATTACTTGTCTAAAAATGTAGCGCAAGTAGAGTAAAAGTATCTGCTGTAAATATTACTCAAAGTATGAGTAAAAAGTAGACCTTTCAAAAGTACTGAAGAGTAGTGAGTATTAAGCTGTCAAAAGCTTATGCGTTTACATGTAATTTGTGCATGTGTGTGTAAACGTAACATTCTGTAGTGCATTTAGTTATTGCCCAGAAAGCACACAACATCATGAGACATTAATATTAGGTTAGATTTAGGTTGTAATGTCAGGTGACCAAAATTTAATGTCAAGCCAGCAGCTAAGGACAACGTTATTTTGATGTCCAATAATAACGTCAAATGACGTTGATATTTGGTTGATTTTAGGTTGTTAGAAAGGGACCAAAATTTAACGTCGAGCCAACATCTTAAACCAACATCATACTGACATCAAATACTGACATTTAATTATCAGGTATGGCAACCAAAATCCAACGTCTGATAGATGTCACAGGGGTAACGTTCACACAATGTCAAGCTGTAACATCATTAGACGTTGATATTTGGTTGATTTTAGGTTGGACATTGGCCTGACGTTGAGTTCTGATGTAAACCCTATTTTCATTTCCAAACTAAATGCTAAGTCCCCATGACGTTAGGGTTCAACATCAATCAGACGTCATGTTGACATCCTTTGTCTGTTGGGTGTTTAAGGCCATCTCGGTATTCATCCGTCATCTTCTCATCAGTGACATGCATCTAAACAGTCTCTGGGTCAATGCGCGTGAAGATTTTGAACATCTTCATGGACACTTTTAAAACTTCCAAACAGTTTGCTGCAATTATAAATGACCCATGTCTTGAGGTAGTTCATTATGATGCAATTTACCTTTTACGGTATGTGCGATTTGATTGGACAGGAATCTCAGGAATGATTTTTCTAATCCCCATAGACAACTCCTAATATCGCTAGTTAACACACTCAATGCATTTTTTTTCTAATAATTTCTAAAATATCAGCCTCTACCAAATGGTTGATATGTCGGATTATGGTAAAAGTACCGGAATTAATACATATACTATGAAAAATCTGAAAATATGAAGTGTAAGAGCAATTTATTTAAAAGAGTATTCAAAATAAAACACTTCTGAACACTGAACCTTTATTTTTTGAAGTATGCCATAAAATATTTCAGATTCTCATTTAACATGTTTCCAAAATCAAAAGTAGTAGTGCAACAGGATTATGTTTCTTTGATTTTCTTTGTAAACCAACAATGCTGTGTGCAAGCCATTATTTTAAACAGGCATACTTTAAATGATTTTAACAGTCATTATTTAAAACAGCAAAAACATGGTCAACCATTTGGTAGAGCAGGCAAGGCTAAAGAAATATTTTAACCAAAACTTAAAATACAGTCCTCATTTGACTAACCAGTAACCACTGACTTCCATAGTATTTTTTTTTTCTAAAATTCTTCAAAATATCTTTTTTGTGTTCAAAAGTAAACTCATAAAGGTTTGAAACCCCTTGAGGGTAAGTAAACTGTATAAAATTACTAAATATTCTTGGGTGAACTATCCATTTTTAACACTCAACAAAATAGATTACATCCCCATTTATGCTTCTGCCTTTCATCCAAGGAGACTTGCATTACATTTATTCAGTATGCATTCTGTGGGAATTAAACCCAAGACCTTAGTGTTTCTTCACTGTAAAAAAAATGCTGGGTTCCACACAATCAATTTTGCATTGGGACAACATGAAATACTGTAATGAAACTAGCTTATGCTTTTTTCCAAATTTAAGTGGATTGAACATAAAACAATTAAGTTGCCCCCCCCCAAAAAAGCTCAAGAATTAAGTTGTTTCAGCTTAATTTAAATAATTAGCTTGAACAAACAGCAAACGTCTTTTTTTTGAGTGTATAGCATCTTTTTTATGCGCTAATTACTTCATAACACTACAAGAATCAATCAGTTGCTTCTAAATCAAAATTGTAGACAATATTCAATCAGTTCTGAGAAGTAATGTGAAGTAATTATTTATTAGCTTTAAAAGCCCTTAAACACATGCTATATGTTTGTGTGTGAGAGTGTGTGCATGTGTTGTGTTGTGTGTGTGTGACAGACTGTGTGTTAATCTTTCTAATGCCTCGATCCCCTGATGCTCAGACTCCAGATTATGGGGGTTACTGAGGAGGGGAGGATTCTGGGTAGCAGCTGTGCACAAGGCAAAAGGGGGGCTTTGTACATAAAGACAACAAAAGACCTCCATTCTGTACAGCAATAACATACTTCAGAAGAAGGACATGCTGAGTAAATCCGTGTATTATCTGTCTGCGTTCATGCACTAAAGTCTTACATCAGATTAAACTCGACAGCTAAGCATATGACTTCCTTTTAAATTTAGAGTAATGCCATTCAAATAATTTAAAGATAATTTAAAAGAGGAAGAAAAACCCATATGGTAAAAAATATACATTATTCCTGGCCAAAATATATTTTAGGTGTTAAATTTAAGTTCTATCTGTGTATCAAATGTTTGAACCTTGACATTAACCTAAACCTATTATTTTGGGTGAAGAAAATACAGTTCTAACCTTACAGCTGAATGTGTATGGAGATCAAATTCTCCATTATTTTAAATGTGTTCAATGTAATTAATAGTAGAGAATTTGATTAGAAGTTTAGATATGTATTTTCTATTATTAATATATTAACTGTGACACATGTGCATCCTCTGTATCATCAAAAAAGCATCCACAATTCGCATCCACAATTCGCAAGGTCTGCAATGTTGAGTCTGAATTATGGTTGACCAAAAGCTGCAGAGCACATGTGGTTTGTAGAGTCACTGCTAAGTTTAACCAAAACAGAGTGAAAGTTTATAGTTTGCATGTGTTTTTAAGGCCTGTGACTGAGCTTTTTAAGACAGTTGAAAACATTTGGGCACAAAAAATTATGATGTTTAGAGGTGTAACAAAGAAGAATTGTATTTAATTATTTACACATATAACAACATAGAGTTTTTGTCTTGTTTGTAGTCCAAATATCAAAGCGAAAAACACAATTATTTTATTTATCTTATTTAGTTTTAAGGAAAAATTCTAAATTTTTGACATTTCTTCTGAAGGTGAAAACAAAACAACTTGATTTATTTGACAATTTGATTAATTTGACTTTCTACTTGATTTAAGAATTTGAGATATTTTGACTAGAAACAAGACAAAGCAAAGAAAGCCTTTTTCGCCTTGTGATTATTCAATTTCTGTACCTGAATACTGTTAGACAGTCAGTTCTAAACAGCCTATTGAATGTCTGACGTTTATGCTTAAGATATTTTTTAATTAATATTTAATTAATTTAAGTATATATATATATATATATATATATATATATATATATATAGTATTATTTTAATCAATTTCTTTTAAATCAATTGTTTTGTATATTTTGAAATATATTAAAAATGTATGTTTTTACCATATAGGGACATTTATTACATTTTACATTAAACCATTCAGGGGTGCGTTTCCCAAAAATATCGTTGGCCAACTAAGGTTGCAAGTTCCATCGTTACAAACATAGTTCATTGATTTGCCGTTTCCCAAATGCATCGTTCCAACAAAAATTCGCAAACTGCGTCACAAACTTGAGCACTTAAAACTACACCTCTGGAGCTGTAGTTAGAAGCATAGTTCCTGGCTGTGTTCTATTCCTACTTATCCCCCCTACTCCCTATATTTACAAGTGTGCTCCCTTCGCAGTGCACTTTGAAAACATTGATGTCATTTTGAACACAGCATTATGGTGAAAGCTATAGGTGATGATTGTTATTTAAAAAGCGGAATTTGTTACGTCTCCAAAGCTTGTGAAAATAAAAAACATAGCATACGTTAATTCTTTTATTTTATAGTGGGTTATTTAAATATCTGTACTGTATATGACATGGGTCTGTTGGTTAGAACTTCCTGCTGTGGTTCGCATGTGTCAAATTGTAAAAGTAGACTTTTTGTAAAAAGACTTAAAAATTTTTTTTTTACAAAAATATACAATATCCTACAATAAACATAATAATAATCATCATCATTATCAATAAAAATATTAATATTATTATTAAAGTAAATATATTTATAAAATATAGGCTCATTATTTATTTATTTATATGATTTATATATGATATTAGAATAGTGTTAGCTTTTGTAAGTGATTTTATGTTTTAGAATAGAATATGTAATGTTTAAATTCTCAATAATATTAGTAAAGCAAACGTAGGACTATATGTGCCATTTACGCATATTTCAATTAATATGGAAAATGAGTGTATGTTTTTACCAAAACTAATATTGGATTTTATTTTAAATGCGTGTAAAACAATATAATTTGCACAAAGAAATGATGGGGTTGTTTTCTAAAGAAGTTACTCCACCCTGTTTAGAGCATCCTTTTGGACGTTTTACGTTATAACTAACGTGGTTCAAGTGATGAATCTGCGACAGAGAAACTACGGGTTTTGGGAAACACTCATCACTACATGGTTCTTTTCCCCATACGATGCATCTTACTATGATAGTTCAGCCGCGAGTTACGTCGTTGTTTGGGAAACACACCCCAGATTAGATATGAAAATGCTCATTATAAAAGAATACGCAATTTTTGTATTACAAAGTGAAATGATTAATAAAATGCATTCTATGTGGCAAACCTTTGTTTGTTTCATGCATAGTTTGTTTATTCAAATCAGGGGTGTGTTTCTCAAAACCAGTGTTAGCCAACTAAGATCACAATTTCTGTCATTACACACA
Organism: Danio tinwini; assembly: GCA_903798205.1. Taxonomy (NCBI): domain Eukaryota; kingdom Metazoa; phylum Chordata; class Actinopteri; order Cypriniformes; family Danionidae; genus Danio; species Danio tinwini. Next base: position 8,185,268 of record CAIGQZ010002445.1, on the reverse strand, counting down.
AAGTTCAGCCATTTGGTGTTCCTCAAATGTATTGTTCCAATGAACATTTGCAAACAGTGTCACAATCTGATGTGGTTGGACCTACACTACTGGAGCTGTAGTTACAAGCAGAGTTCCTGGCTGTGTTCTATTCTGAGTTATCCTCCTTATGCTCCCCCCTATGCTCTATTCCCTTCACACATTTCCATACCTGTCAACCCTCCTGTTTTTCCCGGGATTCTCCCTTATTTTACAGTTCTATCCCGCTATCATCCCATAAAGGTATTTTACCGTTTTTCGCCCGTATTTTCAGTCTTTCTCTGAAGGGTGGCAATAAACATTAAAGAGCCGATCCTCCCTATACACAGCCCATACCACCGAACCACCAGGGGCCGCCCCTTGCTCTTAAATGTGAGTCTGTTCTGTGCTTTCGTTTTATTTAGGCATGCTAACACTTTTAAATAAATATAAAAACGGCACGATTCACTTCTTTTTCATTACAGGTGCCGTCGCCATTCCTATGCAATCTTGAAAACAGTCATATAGCGGTGCGTGGCTGTCAGCTGACGTGCTCCATAGTGGTACATAGACACAACATCCCAAACAGATTCTGTACATGGGATTTGAAGCGGAGGGAAAGTCTGGGTTTTGGGTGCGTGTTTGAACAGACATATACACATAATTAATAGTAATAACATCTAAAGATGTCGATCTTGGTGGGTTTTTCTCAAACACAACAAATTTTGTCCTAAATGAGCAAAAAAGTTAGGAAAGCAATCAAATGCTATTATTATAATGTTAGATGTGTGCATTTTTAAAGTGACACCTGTTATTTAATGTAATCAAACAACAAATCCAAATAAATGAGAGATTCATTCAGTGCTCTTTAATCAGAATGTGTAAGTTATACAGTGCAGAAAAGATGAATGAGATTTTATAACTTGATTATATTTCTTTATAATACAAATTATTTAATAAGCTGAGCTGTTTGCTAATTTATTTGCTGCTAATGTACACAATTTTTTCTTTTGTAAATAATAATAATAAAACTAATTACTGACCATTTAACTGTTTATTTACAGTAAAACAGCTGCAGAAGAACATATTTAGTAATTGGGAAATTTTTAGGGGGGATTCCTTATTATGGTGGGCATATCCCTTATTTTCACATCCCAATGTTGACAGGTATGCACTTCACCATCTGAATGTGTTTGAGAGCTTAAAGTTTTTATAGAATTTGCTCTCAAAAGTTATTTTTATTACAGTTTAATGATCTTCCAATTGACACTTGTGGTCCCTTCTTAGTTTAAAGAACCTCATTACAGAAGTTTTGGTTTTTAACTACTGTACATCAGACTATTGATCTCTGACAGTTTTCAGGAAACACTTGGCATAACATTGTTTATTTCCCAAACTATGCATCTTACAATGGCAGTTCAGCCGCCAGTTATGTTGTTGTTTGGAAAATGCACCCCAGATTGGGCCTTACTGTTTTTATACCCGCCTCCCAGTGTTGTTACACTGTTGGCTAGACCGGCACCAATGGTGAACCTAAAGGCCAGTAGTACACACCAAGCCGATGCCAAACAACTAACGAAACCCATCTGTGTTGGCTCACGGCTTTCGTCACACCAATTGGAGGAAAGCAGTCTGAAATAAGAGTGTGCCTGAGTAGCAAGACGCGTCTTTCCACACCGTGGGTGGCAGTAGTCGGTTTTCTTCTTCACAATGAGAAATCTAAACTTCTCACATGTGCATGCAAAGCATAGACAAAGCAGTGCTTAGTACCATTATCGCAGTAATTGTCACTCACCGAAGGGTTTACCGCTGCAAGTATGTCTGATAATCTTATAATCTATATTGTTTACTAATCTTTGAGAAACGTAGTGAAATAACCTTCTTGTGTTCCTTCTTGACTTCAATAGTTTACATGCTACGTCACTTCACTACACACTCGTGCTTTGATTGGAAAATGTGAGTGCGCGCAATATGCACTCCGAATATGTGTGCGAAAGCTGTGCGCCTCCTTTGGAAATAACGAACTTGTGCGTGCAAAAGATCCCCTATGTGAACGGCTACATAAGCAGCTACGCTTCTCTTCACATTCAGAAAATACCTTCACTCCTGATACTGCACAAACATTCTATTTAGTCTGTTTAGGCTACCGTGTTTTTCGGCGTGACGAGTATTGTCGTAGAATGCTTTCTGTTCAAGTGCTCGAACAAGTTGCTGGTCGAGCTAAAAGCAGTCGTAAGTTCTTTAGAGACTGGACATAGACTCCATTTCACAGCAATAATTTTGTTTTTACACTTAATGAAATCAAAGTAATGTCTGTATTAGAGTTGGGCCGATAGACAATGCCATCGTCCATCGCCGATGGCCAATAAATGCTGAGCCGGCATCACGATCCATCGCCCCGCCCCACATTTATATTGATGTTTAACTTATTATTTCCATGTCATCTTAATAGCAATAACGGTATTTTCATGAGCTGTGTTAAATTGTACATATAGCTGCCGTTGCACGGCTGACAGAATCGTGAGGATTAAATGAAGGATTATACAGTACCTCTCGCGCTTAAAATGTGTAGATTCAGTGGCAAACGCTGTTACCTGTAAACCCCGTCCCACAGACTTTACAGTGAATGGCTTTAGTTATTTTCATAGCGGACTTGAAGCCACTGGAAGTCTTTTATCCACTCTTGGAAAAGATGTGTGGATTAACATTCAGCACATGATCACTAATAAGATGTGTTATTATTAGTTATTCCTGTCATCTGAAGGCAGAAGGCATTGACGGAGTGATTGACAGCGGATATTAACCAATCCATTCGCGTTCAGTTAGAGCAGTGGGCCAATAAGAAGAGCACAAAGGTGGGGTAAGCATTGCGGGCTTTTTAATTTCAGCAAGTTCACATAACAACTGTTTTAATCTCTTCCTGAGCGCTGCATTTGGCGCTTTTAGGTGCAAAGATGCATTTTGCATAAATATCTCCTAAATCCGCGCACGCGGTGAGGATTTTGCAGTAAAAACAGGTCACACAGCAACAATTTATGCACTAGCACAAATGCTTCACATATATATTTTACGTTGCATAAAATTTCGGGCACATATGTGACCAAAACGGTCGAGCCCTAGCATCTTTACTTGTTTTTATTTCCTCATAATAATAATAAAATAAGGAAGTTATCGTCAATCACAATACAAATTACAGTGAATTTCAAACGAACTCTCGTCTCCTCCACCAGCTGTGGAAAAAAGCCATTATAACGACACAGATCACTCCGCCTATTCATGCTAGAGTCCTGCGGAAAAAAGTGATTGACGTGGTAATTTGTGTGTAACTTATTTACAGTATTTATTGTTTGGTTATGGGTAAAGCAAGACCATGTGGGTCAGGTAGTGAAAACGGTAGGCTACAATTAATTAATTCGTTATGAATTAACTGATATTTAACAACAACCACCCCTACCCCAGCCTACAACAACGATGCCATCGTCCATCGCGATGTTTCACATTAGACATCGTACGATGCCAAATTTGTCAACAAACCCTAGTCTGTATTTTCACTTGAAGAACGACCACTCTCGTCAACAACCATTTCAGCTCGTCTCTCCAGCAATTTAAAAGCGAATGCTCATTAACTGACGTTGCAGTGGAAAACGTGATTTTTATCAGAAGCATTTTTTTCTTCTAAAAACTATATTTGTAATGTAAGTAACACAATTACACTCACAAATTTAAAATGCAATTCGTTACATTACTGCGTTCCCCAAAAATGTAATTAGAATACAGTAACGTGTTACTGTGGAACGCGTTACACCCAACTCTGTTGACTGGTCCTCTAAACTACTGCTGATTCATCAAGACTTCTCAATGTCAATGGTCATGTATCATATTTTCGAGAAACACAATAAAAATCAATTCCCCTCCTCCACATATTAGAAGTGATAATGTATTTAAACCCTCTCGATCCATCCCTACTCACAACTACAATTCTTCACCTGCGTCTGAATTAACCCATCTGCTCAAATCTAACACTACTGCGCTCAGCGACTGAAGAGATGTTTTCTTCCGATTCGCTGAACTAACACAAATCTTCAAAGTCTCATTATAACACAGGTCACGGTTAAGCCGATGTAAACCAGTTTAAAGGTCTGTCATCATTTACTTAATTCCAGTCACTGAACTGAAGTCTTCTGAAGCCATAGGATCGTCATGTCATATGATGAACAACGTGAAAGAGACCTTTCACTCTCAAATCAAATTAAATCGCTGATCAACACACATGTGATGTCAAACTGCTGGAGTTACTTTATACTACCTATATTAGAGACCTGTGAAATTCTGTGTTTTCTTATTAAATATAGTGGATTCCATGGTGTGATGAACTCTTGATAATCCAAAAAATATGTCTAATCAACTAAAATCATAAAACATCAACAAGAAAATTCAACAGAAATGATGCTTTCTGAGTTCTGTTTTAGTTTGCAGATTTAGTTTGTTTTCTATCTTTTTTTTATTTAAAACTGGTGTCTAAATAAATGCATACATACTTTTTTAAGTTATTTAATTAAAAATTTTGTTCTGAATTTTCTTTTTGACTTTTTGTGTGTGTGTGTAATTCCAATAATGATATAAACATGGTTGCCTCAGCGATGGTTATGTTTAGTGCAGGTGGTTTGTTATTGTCAAACACAATGAAGCAATAACCACAACTCATCGAACTTGTCATAAAATGTCCATTTCAATGTAACTAATTATTATTACTAAAATTGTAACTAAAATGAACTAATTAGACATGTTTTTCTATTTCTAAGTACCTTGAACATGCCTTTTTAGTGTCACTCAACAGCAGTTCACCTTGAAACTGGTGCATATTGTGAAAGAATTATGGTAATAAAAACTGAAAGAATACTTCAAAGGCAGGTAAAATTGCCCAGACTAGATCTCTTTTGACATGCACTGTGTTAGCAATGAATTTACAGTCACAAGAGCCACATTTTCCTGCAAAATCCAATGTGGCTGAAACCACTTTCTCTTAACCCTTTATAGGGCACTCAATAGAAAAATCCTGGAGTAAAAAAAACGTAAAAACTGTGTGTGTGTGTGTGTGTGTGTGTGTGTGTGTGTGTGTGTGTGTGT
>CAIGQZ010002445.1:8161222-8180134 GCA_903798205.1 Danio tinwini | reverse complement strand
GTGTGTGTGTGTGTGTGTGTGTGTGTGTGTGTGTGTGTGTGTGTGTGGTAATCATTGTAATTAAACACTTTACAATGCTACTTTACCAAAAAGAAATAAAAATCTGAACAAATTGCTTATTATTTATGATTTATATAAGATGTAGACACCATTTGACACCATCACAAACGTTTCTATTTATATTTATAGCATTAATGATCATTTATTATCCAATAAATCTTCATTTAAACTTTAATTCATCTCAATTCATCTTTATTTGTATAGCGCTTATACAATGTAGATTGTGTCAAAGCAGCTTCACATGGAAGCTTTATTGTGATAATAAAATAGTTTATGTGACTAAAGGCGACTGTATTTCCATTTTTATGTTCAAATTTTTTATAGCGAAAAAACAAACACTATTACAGTACAAATTGTTACTGTAATTGTACATGTTATCTTTGTTGTTGTTGTTGTTGTTTACAAAAGAGAAGAAAAAATTTGTAAAAAATGGCAAAAATAATAAAAATAAGGGAAAAATGGAAACAATAGCAATAAAAGTGTACAGAAAATTACGACCAACTGAATGCAGACATTTAACAATCACAATCAAATGTTCAGATACATTGTCAATGTTGAAAGTAAATATTTACAGTTAAACAGTATAAAATAATAATAGTTAAAAAATAAACAAAAAATGTATTACTACTAAATAAATAAATTAAAAATGAAGAAGAGTGTATCTATTAAATGGAAGGCAATATGTTAAAGGGCCATGAAACCCCCCTCTTTCTGTTCAAGTCTACATCAGAATGTTCATCAAAAAATGCTTCATGATGGGTGTGGAGCTCTGCGAGCAGAGGGAGGAGTGGGCGTGGCCGGCAGAGCAGGGGAAAAAGAGGGGAGCGAACAACTGTTGTCAGTTGGCTCACAAAATGAGACACAAACTGTGAGGACACCCATGATTTTATAGTTTACAAAGTTAAAATGCAAAGAAATAAACAGTAATTTAACGTCCTGCTATTTTAGTTTTTCCTAATTTCATATACACATAACCACAATTTATATAATTATAAAGATAATTGTGTTTATATAAACACTATAAATGAGGAGGACATCTCTCCTCCTCAATCTCCGGGTCTGAATGCAGACACAGTAAATAGCAGTGCAGCAGGTTTTTATGCCCTGTCTATTTCAACCATTAACTCTGCCGGTAATCTGGAGGATTTTAAACATGTGTGAACACGGCAGCACAGATATAGGCGATGTGTCTAAATGGTAACAAACTCAACTGATAAAAGACAGTCCGCCATTCTCTAATTCTCGTACAGCTCTCCTGACAAAAATGCTTGCTGCAAACCAACAGCTTTGCTGTATCAGCCCTTATAGCATCGCGGAGAAAAACATGCACATACAAGCCTTTATGATCGGCTAAATACTGCGTGCTGTATGCGGAGTCCGCCGGCACAGTCTCACCCAGTCAGTGGGTCTTACAGCTTGGCAGATCTGCCTTGCCTTCGGAAAGCACGTGCTCTCATGAATAATTAAGAAGCAGGGTCTTCTCATAGGATAAGAAAACTCAGCTATGAATAATAATGAGAAACCTACGCGTCATCACTTCACTAGCAGATTCGCAATACGTCACCAATTTTGATCCCACCCCAATAATTATTTTAAACTCGGAAGATGAAATTAGCTGACAAAAGCTCAAAATTATCCAGTTTTGCTCACAATTAAAGCTGACAGGTGCTAATGTTGTCTTAACTAAGGCTCAACACACACAAATCTGTAAAAAAAAATTTTTAAATGTCCTCGAGGGTTTCTTGAACCTTTAAGAGAGTTAAAGTAAGTTATAAAACATTACCACTTTTTAAAGAAATAGTTTTCCCAGAGCATCTAACCTTTTCCAACTTTAGAAAATACATGGTATCCACAAGCCATTAGAATGTAGTAGGCGGCTTATTTGATTTCCAGTGATGTAGAATAAAACGCCTAGCTAATAATGTGGTAAAAAATATCAAGTTGTTTAGAATTAAACTGGGACCAAATCTTTGGAACCCAAAAAATGGCTACATCAGGGGATGGGTCTATATCAGGGATCGCCAAACTTGTTACTGGAGGTCCGGTGTCCTGCTGATTTTAGCTCCAACCCTAATCAAACACATCTGAACAAGCTAATCAAGGTCTTACTAGGTATACTTGAAACACCCAGGCAGGTGTGTTGAGGCAAGTTGGAGCTAAATTTTACCCTTGGTCTATATTTACCTGCAACACCTTAGACATAATTGTAAAATAACTAATCTAGTAATTCTGTAACATAGAGTACATAAAGAACATATGACCTTAATTACACTGAGGTGCATGATATCTGTCACATCTGTCTTCAATATTGGGAAACATTTCCAGAGCCTGGCTTTAGAGAAATGGATTCTATGAAATACTTTAAATTGTATCAAGCTAAGGTGAGCACATATTGTACTAGAATGTATCTCTGCAGTGCACCGAGCCACCCTTCCTCAACACATAGTCCCAATTCATATTATTTCCATTTTAAATAGTGTGACTTGTGTTTGGCATAGAATTACTTCATGTCGAAATTAAAGTGATAGTTCACCCAAATGTTTGAATTTACTCACAGTTTACTCTCCTTCAAGTGGTTACAAACTTTTATGAGTTTCTTTTCCTCTGTTGAACACAAAAGAAGTTGCTTTGCTGAAAACCGTAGGAAAAAACAAATACTATGGAAGTAAATGATTACTGGTTTCCTGCTTTCTTTGAAATATCTTCCTCTGTGTTCAACAGAAAAAAGGTTTGGAACAAGTGCGGGGTGAGTAAATGAGGACAGAATGTTCAGTTTTGGGTGAACTGTCTCTTTAAATCTTTTAAATAACATGTGTATAATACAGAATAATAGCATATGTGTATAATCTTTTAAATAACATATGTGTATAATACGGAATAGTTGGCAGTTCATTCTGCTGTGGCGAGCCCTGCTAAATAAGGGACTAAGCCGAAGGAAAATAAATTAATGAACGTGTTACTCACTGGGGCAGCTGAGGGCTTCTTTTGCAGTGATGCTCTTGTTGCAGGCGGAGCAGAGTGTGGTGGCAGAAACACTGAGGGAAGTGAACAGGTGACCATTGCTGTAACGTGACTCGCGCTCCTTCGTCTCTTTCTCCCGTGCCTTCATCCGCTCTTTCTCTTTGTTCTGCACACAGAAGAGTTAAGAAAGATGAACTGAGAAATATGACAGCATGATGAGATAATAACCTATTTCAAGGGTTACCGGGGTTTGGAAAAGTCAAGGTTTTAAAACCACGTTATACCCTTCCTATGGTTTAAGTGTTTTTTTAGTATTTTAGGGCTACAGTATCTCTAGCAGAAAAGCACCATCCACATCAAGAGCTACTGGTCAGCCCACAATTCAGCAAACATCTGAAAAACAAATCACTTACACACCAACATCCAAGCATGCAATAGAATTAAACAGTGCAGTGGCTTAGTGTATATCCAAAGAAAAGAAAGATATCCAAAGATGCCTTTTCAAGTTATAAAGAAATCAGTGTTTTTGAAACTAATGAAGATAGCGGAAGATAAGGATTTATTTTCAACCCAGACTCATTCTGAAAATGTACCCCTATATACATTTCTGGAGATCACAAAATACGTCCCAGGAGGTCTGTTTGTTGCAGTTTTTGCGAATCCACAGTGTACGCTTTTTGAGATCTCAAATTACTCTCGCGAGTGCCATTGGCGCCTGCTGCTCTTCCGTAAATCCACCAGAGACAGCTGTCGACTGATTGTTTGACTGACTGAATGATTGACCGATCGACTGACCCACCCTCCTTCTTCCCTAAACCCAACCAATAGTGTTTTTAAAAGCACTAATTGACCACTTCGCTAAACCCAACCGGCAGTTTTAAAGAGCAATTCTGAAAAAGTAAAAGCTCTCGCCTGATTTTTACCACGTTTTCAGATTTGACCACGTTCTCTCCCTGTTATTGTTTATTTTATTTTTTGTCTTATCTGCTTTCTGGAACCGTTTTTCGCCGTACTCGCACCCTGTCGTAGTGGTCAACTCCTTTGTGTCTCAAGTCCAGTGACGTACATGGCGAGCTACTGCACAAACTGGTGACAGCGGGAAAGGCGTCCATATGGAAGTAAGTGGTCAGCTGGTAAGCCCGAAAAGGAATGACATCATACCGCCCCGTAGCATTCATTTTAAAGACGAAATGCAGCCATACGTTCCTCTGGTGACATAATTTGTGATCTCCAGAAATGTATATAGGGCTACGTTTTCAGAATGACCCTATGTTGTTTATTTAATGATTTAGCCAGACATGTTTACTGCTCTAAATATATTAAATGTTTCTTAAAATAAAATATATTGTGTTTAATGGAGGGAAAAGTAGTTTTTTACCCATTTAAAAACATATTTTACAGCAGTAATCACAATAGCATGATATTTATATCCAATGGTATCATACCGTCAGAATCGTATACCGACCTATGCCTATGATGAATGTCGTGTACATGACTACAAATTAGTGAATTTTCTTTCATTATACACAATGTATTCACAAATTATGATGTGCATCAAATCATGAAGCAAGAATTTGTCTTTGAAAGTCCTTGAAATACTGTTTAAATCAGAAGTTGCACTGGGGATTTCAGCAAGTCGACCAGTAATGAAGAACTTGTGATTTAGGTTAGAGCTGGAAATAGCAAAATCAGAATTCCCACTCCTTGTTAGTTATTATTTTCAAGGACCTTTCCAGTACATTAGGACAATTTTTCTCATGGCAGAAATGCAAGGATTACACATAATCTCGCTCCAGCACTGTTCAAAAGATGTACAATAGAAGATGTACAAAAGAAACAATACGTGACCCAGGGCCACAAAACCAGTGTCAATTTTTGGAAATTGAGATCTAAACATCACCTGAAACCTGCATAAATACGTTTCCCATTGATGTATACTTTGCTATGACTATATTTTCCAAGATACAACTATTTGAAAATCGGAAGGTAAAAAAAAAATCTAAATATTGAGAAAATTTAGGCATAAAAGAAATATTGTACATTTTATTTTTGACGCATAAATGTTTTTTGGATATTGCCAAAAACATACCAGTGCAACTTAAAACAAAGTCCCTTTAAGGCAAGTAATTTCACTCAGCGGCCATCTTTGAAACGCCTCTCGGGCAGTATGCTCGGGCATTCTGTCTGAATGGGGAAAACATCAAATTCTCCAAAACTATTTGCCAAGCATACGGAATCACCAATAAAATTAATTAACAGCCATCTCATAAGATTTGTTTCTAAACGTTTGAATTAAACAAAAATTGTATATTTTCAGGTTGCCAGAGCTAATGCGCTTGCACACTCGAAAGAAACGAGATTACGACCCCAACCTCATTTATGGCCGTTCTACACATTATCATCCTCTGCATAATGCTTCCTCAGTTTGCGCTGCTCTTTTGAAGTAATTCACAACTTGGTCTTCATTGTTTATAAGTTTGTGAGAGTTTGAGTTTCTGTCATGTGACATGCATTTGACAGGACGGACAGTACCTCGCATTCGTTTCATACTGATTACAAAAGCAAAAAAAAAAAAAACTTTCGTTTTTAAGTGTAGTTGGTTCATTTAAAAGTACAGATTTCAAGCTTTATGAGGATATATTTCTTATGTCTGTGAAGCAAGTAATCGCTGAGATTCAAGTGTGTTTGTTGAGCACCAAACTGTTGTCAAAGAACATGTTTGGCGTATTGGCTCCTGTACGAGTAGGCTGGGCTTCATTCACCATATTGACCATAAGTGACATGTCTTGTGTATTCTAGAGTCTTAAAACAGGATTGTGGTCCAGGCAGGCTCATTGGGAATACGTGCCTTATCATATGTTTTTCGCATTTTCTACTATGGATAGTATTATTTGGATATGGAAGTATTGTTTTTGCGTGGTTGTTCGTGTAACACTGAATAAACAATAAGCAACTTAGACGTGCATGTGATCTTGCTTATCTCCAACTTTTCCAGAGTGGTCAGTTTGCTCTGTAGCTCACCTCAGGGATGGGCAGTATTTATGATACATGTTTTTCAAATATGTATAAAATAGTAAAACATTATTTTGTAGTTTGTATTTTTTGCAGTTTATGAAAATGGGTTAATATTTTATATCAAAATACTTTCATGTCTTGTATTTTAAAAATACTGTAAAATACTTTCTACATGATGACGTCATAAAATGCGGCCTTTGATTGGTGCTCTCTCAGTTATTTGCCTAGGCTTGAGATCAGAACAGAAAACGGATCAGAACAGAAAAGGTGGTCAATGCTTGGAAGTTGGAAGAAAATTATGCACACATGAAGAAAATAACAGATAAATAGCAACAAAAGTCAACAATCATTAAGGACAAGGCCACAAGGGCAGTGCGGTGGCGCAGTGGGTAGCACGATCGTCTCACAGCAAGAAGGTCGCTGGTTTGAGACCGGCTGGGTCAGCAGGCATTTCGGTGTGAAGTTTGCATGTTCTCCCTGTGTTTGCGTGGGTTTCCTCCACGTGCTTCGGTTTCCCCCACAGTCCAAAGACATGGTACAGGTGAATTGAATAAGCTAAATTGGCCAGAGTGTATGGTGTTGGTTGCATTCCACTGTAGTGACCCCTGATTAATAAAAGGGCTAAGATGAAAAGAAAATGAACGAATGATCATATCCAAACTTATTTTTAAATTATATTTTAAATATTGCTTTAAAAAAAGTGAATATTTTAAAGAAATCAAATGAATTTGTATTTTATCAGTCTTTGTCAGGTGACGTCACGCTCGTAAACACAGAGTTGCATTATGGGACATGGCCGCCATTTGTGTTGTATCCGAGTTATAGCGTCTTTCGTAAATTCAGTGTTACGTTCTTGTTGTGTTAAGGGCTGTAATAGTAAATCACACGATCGAAAAGGTAAAAAAAATTATCACAACGACAGATATTTTACATTTCCTTCTCAGAAGAAAGGATATTGATAGTCTGTAGCGGTAATAACAGATGCATCGCATGTCCTGGCCTGCTGCATTGGGATGCAAAATATATCAACATGCAGAGAAGGAGACACGTGAGGTTGAAGACAGTGAGAGACACTGAGGAGACACACAACACTAAGGAGGTTGCCGAGACAAACAGATTGTAAATTGTGTATGGACAGATGTGTAGAAGTAAACCACCTGTTGGAGGAGAACTGACAGCTGCTGTGTGAACTTGAAGAATACAGGATGTCTGATGGATTTTGCAACAAGAATGATGCTAAAAAGTACTAATCGGTAAAAAAACTATCTTAATAAGCACTGACCCATCAACATGATGCTCCCCAGTGAAGGTGAAGATGTCACATTACAGCATAGGATTGTAACTGTCTGTTGTGCACAAACAAACCAATATCCAACTGTAGTGAAGAAGAGCTGTAGTTGTCGATAAGAGTAAAAAGCCCAGGTGTATAAATGCATTCTGTGCTTAACTGATACGTTCTTTGCAAATTCCTTTACATTTTTGTAACTTTGTTTCTTCTACAGTGTGTATGAATGTGTTTTGCTAATGTTTCATCCTGTCTTATGTAAACGATATGATGCATTTCTTGACTTTTCCCTCAGTTCCTGAATAAAAATATAATTTGTATAAATGTAATTAAATGGAGGATGACATAAAATTTGTTGTTTACTCATTTATTGTTTGTTCTTTACAATAACAAAACTGGTACATCAGAACCAAACACAAGGTAAGCAGTTATTACTGAACTAAATAATCCTTTAAAGAACTGAGACAAGTGCTTTTGCTCTTAAGTTAAACATTAGGTCAATCAGTAGTTTGAACTGAATAGATAGTTTAAAGTGACTTACTATTTTTTGTTGTGTTGCTTTAGGTACATTTATTGTTCATATTTGTGAAATGCTTTGGATACAAACATCTGTCCAACAGTTTGTAAATGTAAATATTGGATTTAACTAACGCTAAAAGCTGCAATACATAATTAGAAATACTTACTGTAGTTTACTGGTGTTCAAACTAAAACAATGTATATTAAGACATTGATGATATACAGTATGAATTGAGGGGTCTCCGGCAGCGCACTTCGTTGGTTTGCAGTTAATTCAAACGGATCTATATCCTGAATGTAAGACAGTTTATCAAAATGACGATCCCTGGCATCTTTGTTTAGTTTATTGCGGTACTGCATGCTCTCGATTTTCTTGTACTTCTCCAGCTTGACCCTTGTATGGCATGTATTCTCTCTTGCGTTATGTGTCTCTCTCAAGTTGTCTCGGGAAGCAATACCACAAAAATGGCGCAGGTGTGACGTCACACACAACAACCCACACAGCAAGCAGACTTGGCCCAATTGTTGCCTCATTATGGTACTGCTGGCGTGTTGCCGGCACTGGCATGCATAATGTCAGCCGAATGTGGGCCATGCATGGCAATGATGGCACTGCATGCATGACGGCAAACTACATTTGGGCCAGTTGTGGATGAGAGGTGTGTGGCCCAGATCAGTGCAGCGATTGTTCACATTGTTTAGGTAACATTAGGCTGGATTATGGCTCAGTTTTTGGGGTTTCTGGTTAAAGGGTGGTGTTGATATGGTTAACTTATAGCTGAAAATCGGTACCAATAATAAACCTGTTTTGGCCCAGTTCAGGGCCAGTTAAGGGTAATAAATTGGCTGAGATTCGGGCCAGTTAAGGCCCATGTGTGGCCCTTGTCTTTAATCCAGTTATGGGCCACTTCAGGACCGTCATTCTTTGCGGTACTTGGGCCAAGGGAAAAGTTATTGTGTGGCCTGGAGCTGGGCCAGAAAACATTTGCTATGTGGGAAACGCACGTGACTGACAAAGACCAATCACTACAATTATTCTTATTCTTAGTTTGACAACAGAACCTTGCCAGTCCATATGTGAAGGACATATGGCTATAATGAATTTGCTTGGTCCATGTGTTTTCTCCTCTGAGCCCAGATCCCACGACTCCTGTTTAGTTGTACACAGAGTTTGTGCTGACACAAGCTGTTAACAAATATGCTACGCTATGTTTTGTAACATGTATCTCCCTAATCCAAATGTCTATCAGCTAAAATGTTCAGAGCTGTAAAACGATGGGGGAATAGATACCTCACCACAAGCCTTAATAAGTATACTTAATAATTTGGTCAACCACACAGGATTTCATTGAATTCTGCATTTAATAGTGTGCACAGGAGCTGCACAACAAAAATAAAGATTCATAATTTCATACTTTTTCTCTTCTAAAATCTCTTTGCACCCAGTGTAAAACAGAGTTGTTGATGATACCTTTTAATTCTCTCACACATGCCCTCATCAACATAGGCAACTATTGTTTTGTTTTTTTGTGATTATTTATTTATTGCAGACAAAGCCAGCATATATAGCTAGCAACAACTATATACAAGCCAGGGTTTGCATTAAATGAAAATACAAAAAAAATAAAAAATAAAATAAATACAATAAAATAATAAATTAATAACAATACACAGGAAAAGAAAAACTCTAGGGTGAGAAGTGACCTTTTTACACCACTAATATAATATTATTTATCTTTCAGTATGCTTTAGTTTATCTAGTTATTATACAAGACATTTTCTCAATAAAATCAGACTATGCTTTGATTGTTTGGGGTGTAGCGCTGTTAATTCTTGCTGTAGAGTGTTCTAACAGTGCAATATTTTTTTAGTTCAGTAAGCCACATTTTGTCTGCTGGGATTGCGGGTTCATGCCATATTTTAAATATAACCTTCTTGGCTGCAGTTAGTGCTGCATGAAATATCCTGCGTTGGAAAGTGTTTAAGTTTAGATCATAATCATCATTCAATAAACAGATATTGGGGTATCTAGGATTGAACACCTCACACAATTCTGAGATAGTTTGAAATACCCTATCCCAAAATGTACTGATAAGTGGACATTCAAAAAACATGCATATATGTCCCCACAGAGTTTAAATTACACAATGTACAAAAAGGGGTAGCTAATCGCTTCATTCGGTGTAGCACATATAGAGTTGCATAGGCCTTGTGGAGCAGTTTATAGTGTATAAGTTGATGGGCTGGCAACTATTGTCATCTTCAAAAAGGCGGGGTTTTTTTTTTTTTTTTACATCACTGCGATAAGCAACACTTTTTTGTGCATACACAGTGCACTCTTAGAAACAAATGGTACAATGTTGTACCAAAGAAGGTACAAACCCTTGTCACTGGAGCAGTACCTTTTTATAGAACAGAATTGTACCTTTAGACAAAGAAACAAATTTGTACCATTGCAGTTTGTACCTTTAAGGACATGATTTGTACCATGGGAAACCAAAATGTACCTTTGGTATTTAAAACCTGCAGATATAATATTGTACCTTCATCAAAGGTACAAATCTGATCCATTAAGGTACCACCACAGTGACACGACACTTTGTACCTTAAAAGTATCAAATGTGTTCCTTCAAGAACTATTAAAAGTCATTTTGCTAGTATATTTAAAATGCGTACATTTATTTTCAGTAAATCCAAAACATCAAATACATTTTAAAACAATGTTTTTTTTAGTTTATTTTTGTGTAAATGCACCTTTTCTATTTACAATAAAGAATAAAAAATACTTTAGCATAAATCAAAATATCTATTTTTTTGCTAAACATTTCACAACACTTTTCACATAAATGTTACAGAAACACACTCTCCCATCTACAATATATATATTTTTTCCCAATTGTCACACAATACCATTGTAATCGCTTAAAAGTTCATTTAATTTACTTAATTTTAAAATAGAAACAGAATTATGCAAAAGTATAGTAACGAGATATGCACAATGTTTGATTAGTTTTACAATACTAAAATGTCTGCATGAACCCTTTGCATATGCAGGACTTGCCAGCTCACGTGCACAGTGGAAAGCAAACGCCAAAAGGTGCGGATATCAATAATGAAATTGTTTTCATCAGAAAATGCTTACCAAATATTCATAAAAAAATGCCTTTAATGTTTAGTTTATAATATGTATAGTTTTACCAGTTGTTTTGTATTATAGAACTTAATAATTCATGTTTATGAGTTTCTTTAAACATATGCTTTTAAATGATGATTCTTGTATTAGTATGGAAATTATTCATTAATCACTTTGCTTTTCCAGTAATATTTATTTTCATAGATATTGTAATAAAGGAGTTGTCCGACACTTTTTTTATGAGAACAATTGTGTACCTTCCTACCCTAAAAGGTACAGAACAGTATCATAAGAGGCCTTTTCTCTATCATATAAGGTACAATTTTTACAAAGTACAAAACTGTTGCTCAAGGAACATTATTTGTACTGCTGCGCCGTGTACCTTTTTTTCTGAGAGTGTGATGTGGAAATAATGTAATGACATAACGCACAGTTAAAGCTGATCTAAATAATAATTGCTTTCAGTTGTTTTCAATAATAGAAGCATGATGAGGGACTTGTGGAGCTGGGCATTGATGGATTTGCTCTTTAGTGTTTGGGCAATTTTACAAAGTGAAATTTACACTACACTAAACTAAACTAAACTGAACTTCAACTCTAAAAACTGGACTGATTCAGTTTATTAGATCTTCTATGTTAAGCTGCTTTGACACATCTACATTGTAAAAGCGCTATAGAAATGAAGATGAATAGAATTGTACTAAACTGAATGAGGGAATAAGCTTTTGTTCATATCTGTTTGCACTGTGAGTAAAGCCACATATGAGCTCGCCATCCAATCAGTGGAGAAAAAGTGGGATAATAAAAACATGCAGACAGACTGCCACTACCTCAAGCAAAGGAAAGGGAAAACTAGAGGATAATTTTATATTACTCTACATTGTGTCAACATTTTCAGATGGAGACAAATGATATTTGAAATCTGTCCTGCAGATATTTTGTCTCACAGGACCATTCTCAGAGAATTTCTGATATTTTCAGCTCCTTGAAAATGCTTTCCCTGTCTAATGTCCTTTCAGAATGTTTCTTCCACTATCAGAGAATACTGCAGGGCAGAGCTGCTTCTGACATTTGTCTGCCAGTGCCTTTTTTGTAGGGGAAACGGGGCATTTTTAAAAATAATAAATACAGACAGCAACACAAAGCCCATCATCAGCTCAAACAGATAAATATTAAGTCTGGATTTAAAACCAAGCAGCAGGATTAGACAAAAAGGATTAGACAATACATAAAATTCTTGAAATAAATTTTTTATATTTGCACTATAGATGCACATGTTTGGCTGCTGAAAATTATTGGTTGAAGATATGAGCAGAAAAAAAGTCTATTGTATGCCACACTGTCCTGAGTGTTAAGCGCACTGGTTTCACTCTCCCTTCAGCTGTCATTACTGCACGGAGAAGGCAGCTTTCATACTGGATGTGGAAAGCCATTCGCTATATGAAACCCATTCATTTCAATGGTTTGTGTGCCATACAAGGGGGTTGTATTGTTTCTGCATTGACCAAACTGCAATGAGCAGCGTAGCACATTGTCTACTAACTTGCGCACACGCAGCAGACCAATTTAAAAATAGCTCAATATTCCACTCTGTGTATATTCCACTCGTATACATATACATAACTACCTATCCATGAACTGTACATGCCCAGCAAAAAAAAAAGAAAAGTCTACTCAAATAATATGCTGCCGACAGGACATTAATTGGCATAATTGTTCAAGCTGCTTGCAGCTTTGCTGCTGTGCTGTAATGGCAACGCTGATAAACTGACACCTCTTAACCCATACATTGTCAATAAAATTGTGTCTATATAATGTTGTTATTTTGTAGGCTTTTATTAAGTTATTGAGTTAAATTTAAAAAGTCTTACAAAATTACTTTATATAATTCAATAAAATAATAAATAATTACTACAAAGCATTTTTGGGTTTCAGCCAAGTGCGTCCAGAATGTTTGGTTTCGGTTTGGACAGAATTTTCATTTCGATGCACCCCTAATTTGCACAGTCAGAATGTTGGAAAATGAAATCTGATTTCAAGTGTGTGACACACATCTTTATTTAGATTAATGTAAATCCTGTATGGTCGAACTGATCAATCGGAATGACTTCGTTCCAGCTAAAAGTGTCCATGTAAATACAGATAGTAAAACAACAGCCTAGTTCAGAAGTGCAAAATAACTGTATGTGGTACGCTTCCATTAGGGGTGTAACGGATCACGGTTGATCTGTGATTCTTATGGATGACAACCCACGGTTAATAAAAAGCAAATACATTTTAAATTGAAAACTGAAAAAGTAGGCTCATTTAAATGGTCTCTGCTTGAAAGTAGACAAAAGTAGATTTCAACAGTAAGGGGATTGGCAACTGGATGAAATATAAATCATGTTACATTAAAAAATTTAAAACAAGACTATACACTAAGTATTATTCATTATTATTTAATTTCCCCCAAAGATATATTGCAATGTATTGCATGTTTAAATAAACATAAAGACACAAAAAGACATAATATCAGAGGCCAACATTTTAGAAGTGAAACAAATATCAAGATAGTTTAAAGAAGGGTGGTTACCAGTAGCCAGGGCCGGATTAAGAATTCAGAGGCCCCTGAGCACATTGTCTTGTGGTAGGGCTGTGTATTGGCAAGGGCCTCATCATATGATACATCTCACGATATATGGGTCACGATACAATATATCACGATATATTGTGATACAATAAATATTGTGATATATTGCAATAGTTTGTATTAGTATGTGTCACATTAAATTGACAACTTGATATAGTCGGCAGACAAATTTAAATTCCAATTCCAATTTATTTTCCATCCATTCCAATTCATTAGAACTGCACAGTGTTCTAATGAATACATCTAACTATCGCGATAATTTCTTTTACGATAGTGTATCGACAGTCCAACCTCAAATATCGATTCAAGTTGTGCCAAACGACCTCCTCCTCCACTCCTGTAGATGTTGCTAACAAAATACCAAGTAGTACGGTATCAGAAGTCAGCAAGAGTGAGCATGGCGGGAAATATAAAGATGCCTCAAGCTTTTAGAGCTGACGTGTGGCTGCACTTTGCTTTTAATGCTATACCAGAGAGTACTGAAATAGACAAAAAAAAGGCATTTGTAAGCTTTGCAATATATATAGTTCTCTGTTTAAGCACACTGTGCAGTTCTGATAAATTGGAATGGATGGAAAATAAATTGGAATTGGAATTTTTATTTGTCTGCCGACTTTATCAAGTTGTCAATATAATGTGACACACATACTAATACAAATTATTGCAGTATATCACAATATTTATTGTATCACAATATATCGTGATATGTTGTATCGTAACCCATGTATCGTGATATGTATCATATCGTGAGGCCCTTGCCAATACACAGCCCTAATTTGAATTAGAGCCACTTGTGACTTTATATCACATTTGCATTATTTACATTTTTTTTTTAATGTTTCCTTCCTATTAAAAAATTTATTCATTTCCAATCTGATACGTAATGGAGACGAGTTCAGCAGACGGTGGTTTCGAACTGGGTTGACGATCGATCGCGTCAAAATATTGTTGCTGTGCACTCTACGAGCTACGCCACTCACTCTGTTGTTTTATTGCACTTTTTACTTATGTTGTCTTTGTCAATCAGACACCGGTGGGCGAAAACCGTGTACATAGCCTATTCCAACAAGGTGCACTGAATAGACACTCCAAAATTGGCCTTTTTATCCTCCCTCGTAAATGCGCAAAGGCCCCAATTGCGCACTGGCCCATGCTCATAAGGCCCATTGGTTAATCCAACCCTGGCACTAGCAGTTAACAATATCGATTAACTTACTATAATGTTATAATATATAACTTAACTGTCTGGTTAGAGACTTTTTTCAAGATATCATATTTTGTGTTCATCAGAAGAAAGAAACTTGCATAAGTTTGGAACAAATGGAGGGTGAGGAAATAAATGTTTGGGCGAACTAACACTTTAGGCTGTGTTGTCAGCAAGTTGTCTAATATTTTAGTCAGCACATTCACTTTTTTTTTTTAACCGAGTTTTTTTGGCATATGTCAACAAACATGACACGAGAGCAGATCAGGCTACACTTGTTTGCATGCATTTCACAATTATCATTCGTTGCAGATTTTGCAAATGTTAACAACAAAGCCACTGTTGCTGTTTTGCATGTGACATCATCCAGCAGGAAGTGCAAAACAATCTTGATGTTTTGATCTCGACTTTAATGGGTTTAACATGAACGATGTTACTTTTATTTATTATCTACGATACATATGTTCTTATTACATAAAAAAAACCAAACTCAAATAATAAGCTATAACACTTCCCTGTTAAATTAGGGCTTGTTGTTGCTAAGGCAATATTATGTCAGTTACAATCAAATGTCTCCAGAACAGGAAGGATAAAAACACTACTTCCTCTTGAGTGGTTAAAAAGGAAAACGGCACATTGCAAAAGAAGACAGCGTAGATTGCTGTGCAAAAGCAAATTGCATTAAAAGACTCTCTAAAATGTTTCATTTGAGTTCTCTTTCTTCATTTGTGAATGATTAACAGATCAGACATACTCCAAATAATTTCAATATAGGTTTCTATCAATAACTTTTTATATAGAGCTATCAAATTAAATTTTCCAATCCACTGGTCACAGTCAAACTCGTAAATATTTATCGTTATATTTTATGTCAAGCAAAGGGTTCCACACAATTCCTTCATGTTTTCCCAACACAAATAGATTGTTAACTCAATTGTTTTCACAGGTTTAGGTGGATTGAACTTTAAACAATGAAGTTGTCCACAAAAGAACCTCAAGAATTGTGTTGATTCGGTTCATTTTAAATAAGTAGTTTTAACAACCAGCGACTACATATATTTTTGAGTGTATAGGGTAATAATAAATAAATGAAAGCTAAAGAATGGTCATGTCATGCAACACTATAGGGAAGTGTTATAATTGTCTTCACCAAAATAATCTAGTGCACTAATTCCTGTACACAGTAACAAATGCTGGGTTCCGCATAATCGATTTGTGTTGGGACAACATGAAGGAATTAAGTTAACTTGTTAGTTTTTACAAATTTAAGTGGATTGAGCATAAAACAATTTGTTCCCCAAAGTTGTCCCCCCAAAGAATCTCAAAAATTGTGTTGTTTCAACTTATTTTAAATTAGTAGTTTGCACAAACAGTAAAGGTCATTTTTTTGTGTGTGTAACGCCAAATATATCACACTGTCCTCCTCACTGTAATAAGCTTTAAAGGTTTTGTATGTAAATCCTTGGAAACAAATGGAAAACACATGAAGTGCAGGTTGCCAGATTGACAATACCAACAGGAACAAGCCTGTTTACTGAGTCTAAAGGCTGATTCAAGTCGTATTCTAAATAAAAGCAACGGCACGCGATAGAATGAATATTTTTCATAATAAAACGAGTTTTTCTTCTAACCAACACCTCAAATTGATATATTAGAAACTGCTTTTATTTCTTGCAGCTGAACAACAGGATAAACTGACAATGATCCCCTCAGGTAGACCTCATGTGCTTTCTTCAGTGTTAATTGCTAATAATGTGAGTTTGAATTGACATTTATTGCCATACTACTGAAAGCAGCAGCATAGTTCACATCATATCCTAAAAATAAAATAAACCAATTGAAACTGAACTTTAGAACTGGGACTCAGTGCAAGCCAACAAATATCAGTGATTTAGCATGTACATTTAATAATGTTAAAGAGGTTTAATATGTATTTATTAGATTATAAATCTTACCATTTTGTTGGAGTGCAGTAAGTGCTCTATTCTGTGCTTCTAAATGGCTGTATTTAAATTTCTGTCGTGTTTCGTCTGGTGCAAACAGCCAAATTGCTTATCACTGCGTAGCTCCTCAAGTTACAATGTAACCTGCTCACCTAATGTTTACATTCATAATATTTATATTATTTGCTAATTAATGACCACCTCATGTGAAATTCTGAATCTGCATCTCATGTCGGAGTCTGCTACTGTCCACCGGAGGTTGCATTTCGGTCGCGGACGCAAACTTTGAGAGCCATTCTGACTGAATGAATGAAATATGTGGTTTTCCACCAAGGCAACCCAACGTGCTGAATTATAATTGACTAAACTGGCATTGGGTGGGTTAAAGGGACCAAAACAAAGACAGCGTTCCGGCATGTAACACACATTTTCAAAGCAGAATATCTGACTTTAGCAGTTTTTCAGATAAACAAGAATGTTCACTTGGCATGTTTCTTAAATATCTGCAAAAGCTAGGAATAAATTACTTCCGAAATGCATACAAAAGTTTTTTAAAGAAAGGCAAGGGGGATATAATCTGAGAGAAGAACAACATTTTAGGAGGTTGAAAACAAGGACAACTTTAAAAAGTTTGTGTATGTCTGTGTGTGATGTGAAATTATGGAACAGTCTAGAACAGATTCTCATACAATGTCAGGATATTAATCAATTTAAAAAGTTGTATAAATATATATTATTAAAGGAATATAATGATGAAGGTGATTGAAAAGCATAAAATGAGAAAGGTATGATGAAATTGTAGTTAATGGCTATTTGTAGTACTATGTTTTTTTTTGTTTTTGTTTTTTTGGGGTCTACGTTAAAAATGTAAATGTACAAATGGAATCAAACATGTAACATTTCAAAGATGCCAAAAAGATAAAATATGTCTTATGTAAAAAGAAGAAATAAGTAAAAGAAGAAATAAGTTTAAGTAATAGACGAATGATATGTGTGGTAATGGGGTGGGAAAATAATAAGCTTGGGCTTTATCCTGCTCCATTTTCGACCATGTTAAAATGTATATCTTTTTGTTGAAGATATTTTATGTATGATATTTTGTTCGAAAATAAATAAATCAAATCAAACATATTATGGTATTTTTATGCTTAAGAAGAGTCAAAAATATACACACAGCACCTTTAAAGCCAGTAAGTAAACACATATTAGCATGTGGGAAGCTGTGTGAGTTAAAGAATAACGTTTCATAGAGTAGAGGGAGGAAACAAGAGGGATTTGTGGGGGGTTACTTCACAATTCAGATGGAGAACCAAAGGGACATACAGACTGAAAAGAACAAAGGCATGCAGTCAGATGAAGGAAAGATAATACCTGACACACACACACAGACAGCCAGACAAGAACCTTCAGTTCAACAACAAAGAGACTCCAGTGCTGCATAACACACTGAACAGAAAAGCAAACCAAAAGCTCACCTAACATTCAGAATTGCTGAAAGTGAGTAGTTTTAACCAAAGACAGAAGTAAACAAAATGAAACGCACTGCCACGTTAGCTCTCAAAAGACAATTTGATTCAATATCTTTCAGTTTTAACAAAGATCTGTCATGGCTACATTCTTTTTAATAAGAATGCTGGCTTGTAACTCCTCATGGGCTGGATTGGTTTGGCGAGTGATAAGTTGTGGAGCCTACACACTTCTCTATAATTTATTTGCAACTTTTTTTAAATGATAAAGGCATGATAAGCTTAACAAAATTCAATTGTATCTTTTCTGTTTCTTTTTCACTCCTATGATGAGATGGACTTTTAGTTTGCGTTCTGTATCTTCCTGTAAATCGGTTCCCATTGGTTAATCATGATATCACCTTCCCATTTTCCTTATTGCATACAGCCCTTTGTTTTTCTTGTTCTTTGCCAGTCTTTGTTTAAGTGTGCTGTTTTGTTTTCCCTTTCTCCCGTGTCTTCTTTCATTTCATTTAAATACAAAGTTGCGATAAATTCCTCAAATGCTTTGCAACCTGCAGACTATCATTTAAAAAAAGGCAAAATACAGATAGATAGATAGATAGATAGATAGATAGATAGATAGATAGACGGACAGATAGATAAATATAGATAGATAGATAGATAGATAGATAGATAGATAGATAGATAGATA
>CAIGQZ010002445.1:8141102-8160883 GCA_903798205.1 Danio tinwini | reverse complement strand
AGATAGATAGATAGATAGATAGATAGATAGATAGATAGATAGATAGATAGATAGATAGATAGATAGATAGATAGATGGATGGATGGATGGATGGACGGACGGACAGATGATGGATGGATGGATAGATGATGGATGGATGAATGTATAGATGGATGGATGGATAGAGTGTTAAATTAACTGGGTTAGTGTCAGTTAACACTGAGCACATACGTGTACTTAATGCTCTAGTTATAAAATGTGGCCTGCTCTTGTCTAAGTTCTGAGCCTGAGGCACCGTCTCTGTATCCTCAGACGAGAACATATGCCCTATGCCCTCGGGAAGCCACACATGCACACAGACAATGGCAATAACAAAAACAAACATGGAAGGAATGCACAGGCATCGTTTATGGGAGAAACATGTCTCCACTTATTTTTGCCAAAGTTTACTGTATGACGCAAAATGTGTCCAAATTGAAAAATTTTAGATGAATAAATCAAAATCTAATCTGTACACCAATCCAAACCCTGGAGAACAAAGGATGCCCTGATTGAAGCTGTATTTCTGCTGCGTCATGGGTTTGTGTGATAGCTGTGATGAAATGTGGACATACGTTTTGGGATTAAAAGAATAATAAGATGGCCTTAAGCCCTTTTTGGACAATAATTATTTCTCAGATGAATGCAAGCGATTTCACTATTTACAGAGGGTAATTGGTGACTTTATAGCCATCTGAATCCAGAATGTCAGTGGTATTCTCTCACCATTCACGTGAAAACCTCCAGCCGAATTACCAACTGTGTTTTTTGACAGACACTGAGGTTGTGAGGTGATTAAATTGCTGTCCAAATCCACATCTCTGAATTTATTTTTTCAGGGTTTTCACCTTTAATTGATAGGACAATAGAGAGTAGACCGAAAAGTATAGGGAGCAAAGAAAAGGAAGGATCAGCATAGGACTGCGAGGCGGCAATCTAACTCCGGTCACCGTGAGCACCAGAGTGCCACGTGTCATCGCACTACTCAAATGGGCTATTGGCTAATTCAATCCAAAGGTTGTTTGTTAAAACCTTTTTGGCCACTGAATTGCACCGTATGGTTTCACTTTATAGTAATTTAAATCAGAAGTGTTAAAAATGGACCTGTGCATTACAGAAGTCCTAAAAATATTTTGTCTGTGTATTCCGTTTATTACTGACTAGCTGTCAAAAGCTACTATTTTTAATGTTACGGTCCAATATAATTGGCTGTTGTCAAGATTATCTAGCCGTTGTGCGTGTGAATCTAGTGAGTTTTATCACGATTAGACCTAAGCTCTGCAGAAAATTGGATCTAGCATGGCAGATCATCTCACATGCAAATACTAACATACTAACTGAGTGAATGATTTAACGCAGTCTCATGCTAAATCGTAACTTTTGCATTTTGTAGCTAATTCATATGCAACTCATTCATACATTTCAGTACGATTTGCTTACCTCCCAATGATGGCACGATGCTGAGCCGGCATTGCGATCCTCCGCCCCGCCCCCATCGCAGCAGCAACCCGTTCACGAAAAATACACACTTAGGCCCCGTTTACACTAATATGTCTTAGTTTTAAAATGCCATTTTAGACCAAAAACTATCCACATCCACACTGGCGCCATCTAGCATTTCTGAACAGCCTTCCGTCCACACTATACCGCTGAAAATGCACATTACGTGACCACATACACACACAGACACACACACACTCTGTCATGCAGTCAGCGAGTGCTTTGAGCACAAAACCCCAGAGAGCAGTGCACGTCGGACAGTTTATCGAGGATGTACCGCTGGATCGTGTCTCACTATAGTTGTTAAACGTGATATTTAATTCATCCTGTCTCAATCTAACGACTCTTCTGTCTTTTGAATCTATCAGGTAACGTGTCACAGCGTCAGTACACTGCTTCAGTTTTTTACTTTCACGCTTGTACTTAGTCATTTTATCGAAAACCTCAGATACTGTTGGTTGTGCACCTTTTTTACCAACCAAGTTTGTCGACGTCATTATAACGACACCTATTCATGCCAGAGTCCCGTGGAAAAAGTAATTGACAGGTGGTAATTTGTGTGTAACTTCATTTATTTATGATTTGGTTATGGGTAAAACAAAGACCATGCGGGTCAGGTAGTTGAAACAGTAGGCTACAAATAAATAATCAGTTATGAATTAATTATTCATAAATAATTAATTCACCGATGCCTTCGTTCATCGTAATGTTTCACATTAGACATCGTACGATGCCAAATTGGTCAACATCGCCCAACCCTATAACACACTTTTCAGAGAACCGCCATTTGCAAATATTTGAATTGTTTTGAACAATTGTATGCAGTTTTGTCATATATATTAGAATGTACAGATCTATTAATGTTTAGATGCCTATTTGTTTTTTAGAAAATACAGTGGTGTGCTTCACACTAGCACATGACAAATCCTGTGTATGAAATTGTGTGATTTATTTTTCACATTCTATAAAACAAATGTGTTTTTCTTCATAATATTTGAATGACCATTTAAAGTAGTACTGTGTGTCCTCACATACCACCAAGAGCACATCTGTGCGTGGTACTGGTTACAAATGCATGATATTGGTAAAATATGATTAAATATGATAAATTATTTTTCTGCAATAAATATTATGATATAAATACAGTTTCACAAGATGGTTTGAATAGCTCCTTTTAATGGCTTTCTGAGGAGTCTAATGGTATTGAGATACAGACATTGAATAATTACAATGCAAAAAGTGCTTTTCTTTGTCTCATTTCTAGTCTTAAAAAATGCTTAGAGCAAGTCAAAATTAAGAGTTTTTTTTTCTTAAAACAATCAAAAATATCTGCCAACTGTGTAAGTAAAGTAATCTTATATTCCACATGAAGTGTAGATATTTTACCTACAAACAATAAAAATTCAAAGTAAGAAAAACATTATTTTTTCCATAAATCTTATAAAATTCTGTATAATTAATTAAATGCAATTCTTCTTTGTTACACCCTAAAACATCCTCATTTTTTGAGCCCAAATGTTACACTCTATTATGGTTAAACTCAGCAGTGACTCTACAAATCACGTGTTGATTCCACTTTGATTCCTGATCCATTATAATTCAGACTCAACATTGCATATATTGCGATGTGACTACTGTGGATGTGCACATTGCGAAATCGACCTGAAAAGATATATTGTGCAGCTCTAGTGCTGGTCATAAAGTACTGTGTCATTGGCCCTATTCAAACCCACCAGTGAATCATTGGACCCCTTAAAGAGTCCATCAGTCCCTGGCATACAGAATACCGTGTTCCATTCTAAACCATCAACTCAATTGCACATCACTGACATTTTTTACACAAGTTCTATAATAACTTAGCATAGAAAAAGACTTGGTCATCCTGGCCGATCTGAATGAATGAAATCGTTCCAAATCGGGTGAAGCTATATTTATATCAAACTCTGGGTGATTGGCGTGCTTTGTTTTTGATCAGTCTGACATTAAGACAATTGAAATCTTACAGTGTGACATGGGGATCATATTTGTGCAGTCTGACATGCTATAATTGTTTAGGATTATTTATAAATTGCACAGTGTGGGCCAGGCTTTGCATGTTTGGCATGTCCGGATCATCATTCAGTCTGACATTTTGAAAACTGAGATCTTACAGTGTGAAAGGGAAAGATCATGTTTGTACAGTCTGACAACCTACAATCATAAAGAATTGATAATAAAAAACTGCACACTGTGAGCCGGGTGTTAAGCACGCGTCCCTCTAATAGTGATAACTGATGATTAGTGATGATGGCTATTGTCAAAAGTTAACACTGAATAGAAAACAACAAGAAAAGCTTCCTTTGAAATTCTAGCAAGATCGTAATTTGTGGGTTACAGTATTCAATAACTGACTCCTGTTCTATATAGCATGTGATTGGACATAAATTCCAAAGAGAATCTTAAGTGCGTATCAATGCGTATAAATTACTGGTTTTATTGTTTTGAAGCACACTAGCTTTGTAAT
Organism: Danio tinwini; assembly: GCA_903798205.1. NCBI lineage: Eukaryota > Metazoa > Chordata > Actinopteri > Cypriniformes > Danionidae > Danio > Danio tinwini. Next base: position 8,156,862 of record CAIGQZ010002445.1, on the reverse strand, counting down.
ATATGTGTAATAGCAGGGATCGAAATTAAATTTTTTACTTGGTAGCACCGGTGCTCCCAACTTCAAATATTTAGGAGCCCCAGAAAAAATTTAGGAGCACCAAAAACAATTTAGGAGCACCCACCAAAAATGAATGAGCACCACTGCAAATTGTATTTGAAAACAACATGAATTAGGACTAACAAAAACAGAAATAACTATCTAACTAATGCTGTGATGACTTATTGATTTTTGTGCAATAACTCCAAAATGAATGTCTAATAATTATGAAATATTATTATGATGACAATAATACTAACAATGAATTACATTTGTCATTATCATGCTGCTTGAATGCGAGTTATCTGATATAAAAAGTGCTACTGTTTCTTCATGAAAAATAAATGTATGGTTCGCATCAAACAAAAATGAAGCATTGCAATAAGAAATATTTATTTTGCACTATTGTTTTTAAATGCATGTCAATTTAATAAATAATATTTCTGCTACAAAACAAACAAAACATTATAATAAATCATTCAATTCAAGGCTAAAAGGTGCAAAGCAGTCATCAGTAACTAAATAGAAAAATAATATACATCTCAAGAAAGAATAGACAAAAGAAAGTAAGAAAGGTCTCACTTCTGCCACTCTTTAAAAGTTTTGGTTTGGGTTTAATAATAATAATAATAATGCATTTTATTTAAAGGCGCCTTTCATGACACTCAAGGTCACCGTACAGGACAGCTAGAACAATCAGTTCAAATAAAAACACAATAAAAGTCATTAAAATACAATACAAATTTTAAAAATGCAGTCGGGTTAATGAGAATAAGCTTTTTTGAACAGATGTGTTTTGAGTTTGGATTTAAATTGTGATCAAGAGTCTAAATTGCGGAGGCCAGGAGGTAGTGAATTCCAAAGCTGAGGAGCAGAGAGGCTGAAGGATCTGCTCCCCATGGTGACAAGGCGGACAGAGGGAACAGTGAGGTGAATGGAAGAAGAAGACCTGAGTGTTCGAGAAGGTGTGGCGATATGAACAAGACTAGTAAGGTGTGGAGGAGCAAGATTGTGGACGGCTTTAAAAGTGAGAAGAAGTATTTTATAATTAATTCTGAAAAAGATGGGAAGCCAGTGAAGCTGTTGTAGAATGGGTGTGATGTGACAGATAGAGGGAGTTTTTGTGATAATACGGGCTGCAGCATTTTGTACCAGTTGTAATTTATAAAGAGTTTAATTAGGGAGGCCAAACAGAAGGGAATTACAATTCAAGAAGGGAATTACAATGGGGTTTGTGTCTTTGTAAATGCTCAGTCTCGTTATGAGCTTATTTACAGTTTTCTGTGTTTGTGGAAAAAGCAGGCGAGTTAGCCGGTCTATTATTGAGAATTCTCACGATGACCACCGACGCAATATCGTTCTTTGTTATGTGTACAGTGTTAGATTCTACATTTAGCTGACATTTGTGCTGAACATGCAGTGAATGCAACACATCGAGATTCGGCCACCATCTCTGAAAACACTTGATTGATCTCGGCTGGCGGATAAATATTCATCACTTGATCGCTATCATCAGCGTCATTATTTGTAACTTTAGGAAGGGTTTGCAAACCTGTGTACTTTTTACTTTTAAGCAGTTTGCATTTCCCGCGGTCACAAAAGCTCCTTGTCATCTGACAGTGGAAAGCCTTGAGTGATTGACAGCTAATATGAACCAATATAGCGGCAGGGGAGACCGATTCAGCACGTTTTTAGAAAAAAATTAAAACAGGTCGCACTACAACCATTATATGCAGTCGCACAAATGCTCTCAAATATATTATGAGGTTGCATAGGTTAAATTTCGGGCGCATATGTGACCAAAATGGTCGCAATTTCGAGCCCTGAATAGGGCTGTGCAATTTGGGAAAAATATCTAATTGTGATTTTTTTGACAGATATTGCGATTGTGATTTGATTTGCGATTGATTTGTAGTCAAGCTTCAGCTCAATAATCTGTATCGTAGCTATTTACTGCTAAAATGCAGTGAGTGTTAGTTAAAAAAAGAACTGAAAAGATATTGACTTAACCATTTATTCAAATTCGTTTTTTTCTAAAGCAAACCGTAAGCACAAACAAATTGACCTTACCTTTCTGTAAACAAGTTCAACTCAAATTAGGGAGAGAGTGTAGCTTATTATACAAACAAAAATAATAATAATAATAATACAGAACACTCAGCATACTAACATGGCTGATAAAAGCCTTTCTGTAGGTTATATTGTCTAAACATTAAATAATTATCATAGAAGCTACACAAAATAATATGAATTCAGCTTACAGCTGTGTTACTGCAAAACGGCCGTGGGAGACGGAACAGTTTATCGCCTATCCAGCATTTGGATGAGGTTTTTAAATCCCTCATTGGACACTGCATTAAAAGGCACCGTGTCTTTAGCGAGTTAGTGAGTTTAGTTATCTGCTGGTGCCTTTGTGATGTTTTTTCATACAGTGTAATAGCCGCAAACAACTCTGAAATTGTAGTTTGCTGTTGCCAGCTACTAGAGGCTGAGTGTCACTGGTAATACTTTCAGTTGACTTTTTAGCATGACACTCCTCATATAGCCACCTGTGGTGATTTTTTTAGGTGCTGGCTGTTGTTTTTTCTTGTGTTGTGGCAACAATTCTGTGACAACTCTTACAAATTACCTGTTTTCGTTCGGTGTCTGTGACTAACATATTCCCATATTACCCACGTGCCATTTTTTTTTTATATTAATTTGTCTATTAACGCTTCTGAAGCAGCAGACGCCATCATCCCTCTCATCCGCACTTTCTCGTTTGTTTGTTTTTTTATTGTATTCCGCATAGTTAGGTTGCCCAATTCTGATTGGGCAGAATAAAAATGTGGTCACTCAATTGGCTAGTAAGACTATCACACGACAGTCACGCATTTGCTCTGGGTGGGGGAAATTAGATAAAACATATATTTCATATCGCAGCCTCTTGCGATTAGCTAATCACAACGTTTCAAATCGCGATTCGATTACGATTAATCGCACAGCCCTAAAGCATAATACCACAATTTACACATTTTATTTTGCTAGCGCACGTTATTTTTTTTAGGTGAACTATTAATCCTCGCAAGCTAATCCACTGAAAAAAAGTTAGTTTTGGTAATCTTCAATCAAAGTCTGACCATTTGCTTCCATGTTTAAATTGGTGGTCCTTTTGTTTGTCAACATTCTTTTTTTAAATTATTTTTGGCCTTTTGGCTTTATTAGACAGGAAGTGAAGTTGGGGAGAGAGGGGGGTAGTGTTGGGAAATGTCCTCGAGCCGAGATTCGAACTCAGGACGCCCTGACGTGCTACTGCACCATATGTTGGCGCGCTAACCACTAGGCTATTGCGCCGACCGCCGCAACATTCTTATTCATGCCCGTCTTATCATTAGTTTGCTATGAGAAAATGATCTGTAAAAAGAAACCCCACCCCCCACTCAGAGATGCAATGTCAGACACAATGCACTCAATAAAGCTAGTGACGTCACTGTGAGTGATAGGATTAGGGCATTTAAAAGCATTGCATGCACCTGAGATTGCATCTGCACCGAGTCCGCAGCCAGACCCCTCTCAAAGTCTTAGCAACTACTAGTTCACGCAGACTTTAAGGTTAGCCTTAATAATAGGTAAGTTAGCCCAAATAAAAAATTCTGTTGTAGTTTACTCACACTCATGTCATTTCAAGACCATACTACTTTGTTCATCTTTGAAACGCACCTGAGGAGATTAGAGATTTCTGTCCCTTCAAATGAAAATTAATTTCTATGTAACTATAACACTTACATACATAAACAGATCACAAAGAGAATATAAAACTAGTCTCTGTGTACTGAGCTATTAAACTCTTATCATTTGAGAAGACAACAGGCAGCACGGTGGCTCTGTGATTAACACTGTCGCCTCATTGTAAGAAGGTCGCTGGTTTGAGTGCCGGCTGGGCCAGTTTGCATTTCTGTGTGTTTGCATGTTCTCCCCGAGTTGGCGTGGGTTTCCTCCGGGTTGTGGTTTCCTGCTGTGGTTTCCCCCACAGGCCAAACACATGCGCTATAGGTGAATTGAATGAACTAAAATTGTCCGTAGTGTATAAGTGTGTGTGTGTGTGTGAATGAGTGTGTATGGGTGTTTCCCAATACTGGGTTGTGGCTGGAAGGGCATACTCTGTGTAAAACATATGCTGAAATTATTGGTCGTTTATTCTGCTGTGGCGACCTCTGAAATAGAGACTAAGCCGAAGGTAAATGAATGAATGAGGAGACAATATCTTCATATAAGAAACAGATTTAGTTTATTCACATCTAAATATTGATGGCTTTCTAATGCACACAGAGAAATCAAACTGATATGCTTAGACATATATTAGTTGTTTAGAAATAAGATGTGTATCTGATTTCAAACCACATTAGGAAATAGCTTAGGTAGGTTGTGAAAATATCTGATCTTGTGCATGCTACATGCAAGATTCTATGTCTGATGTGCATACCAAAGCATGCTTTTTGATGAAACCAGAATGATGTCATAGAAATGGAGGAGCTGGTGGGCGACTCACGTGAGAGTCAAGCCCAGAAATGCCAGTCCAACACTTCCCACGATTACGGAAGCTAAACCAAAGGCATATGCGGCAATCCCCAACATCCAATTGGACCAGGACCAGAAACGTCACCGAGATCACCTCCAGCTTACAAATGGGACTCAAACGCTCACCTTATATCGTCCTCCACCATTTAACACTATCCTCTACCCTCAAATGATCGTCACCTTTGCCTGCATCACAGGAAATACTCATTCATTTCTTCCACATATGCACCACTCATGCTGTCCTTGAAGGAAATTCTGCATGATTCTTCCACTTCTGCTTACCTTTGTGTTTCGTAAAAACTTCTCCAGCTTTAAAAAAAGAATCAGCTACACTGCAACATCTGCCCTGGTTCCTCATTTTCTATGCAACATCTTGACACTTTATCATCCGTCTACTGAAAATCATGTACCAAGAGAGATTACAGATTCACAAGGTAAATGCATGCAGTTCTAAAACAAAATCACATGTAAACGACCTCTTTTACATACACATTCACACTATATACTAGTGGTTTTACCTCAAATGACTAAAATGCAAATCTTATATGCACTGACGTGACAATGAATCAATTGTGCAGGGAATTGGAAAGAGGAACTGTGTCATTTCAAATAAACATTCTAGCAAAAGAGCAAAAAAATAATCATCTGACTAGATATTGTGATATATGAGATGCAGACCTTGCATCGTACTGCATATATAAGAACAAAGACAGGATGATACTATGAGCAAAGGGGGAGAAACGGACATTTGGAAAAATAAAACGCGAAGCCATACTTTAGTCATTAAACATTAAATGTAACTTTTTTAGCGTTTAGTAAAGGTGTGTGCTGTAGTAAGCGTGTGTAGTGCAGCAGTTAATGCCGTGTACATGCTGCTGCAGTGGGTGTCTTTGTACGTCCCTCCCCCATTGATTCCCCTTAGTGCCCTTAGACAACGTGTTCACACGGCAGCACAATGGAGCAAACCTTGGAATACGAGTCGCGCATTTATGCTAACACACACATATATAAACAAAAATACAACTAAACGCATGTATCTGAATATATTAACCAGTTTAATAATACCAGAAAACCCTGATGCAACTTCTTTTGTCGGTTTTATCAATTGAGAAAGAAGCTGAGCGGCAGCAGCCTCCATCAGCCAGCAGAAAAAACCGTTTGCGGAACACCATTGGAAGGAGCCGTTCACCAATATATTTAATATTATGTTAATTAATATAGTAAATTATTATAATCACGTTTCCCATTATAATTTGTATATGTTTAACATGCGTTTTTAAAATAAAACGAAGTAAAAAAAATACAGATGTGTTTTAGACAGGAGATGAAATGCTAAAGGCGTTATAACTCCTTTATAACTCACCTTTGCATTATTGTCTTTCATTCTTTCCTGGCGAGCTTTCGGCAGCGGTTCCGAAGCACGGGACATCGCGAGAAAATGAAAACTTCACCAAAAGAAGTCGGACTAAATAAAATCCAGCTGTTTGAACCTTATCCGGAGAATAAACATCCAGATCGTTAAGTTGTATCAAATCTGTGCATATACATTAAAGCTCCATTGAGTCTCACATGAACGGTGTGTTTAATAAGACACACTAGGGGTTTTTTTCTTCTTTCACAGGAAACTCCGCTGCCTTCATGAGATACTGGCCCTAATCAGACTTTCATCCAATAGCAGAAGTGTGTTTTTCTGACTGACGGCCGCTCGACAAATCAGAGTTGTCGCACGCTGGGAGACTCCGCCCACCACAGCTGCTACAGTAGAGAATACAGGAGGACGCGCCACATGGTGTTTGTCTGTGTGCGCGCATTTGTGTGCGACTGAAGGGAAATCCTGAACAAACACAGAAATGGGAGACAGAGACTTGTTTTTAAAGCTTCACTTGTAGGCAATTATTCTATACAGAAAAAACTAACTCATTTATTGAGTTGCAAACGTTTAATAAAATATCCCAAGGCTTTTCATGTAAATCTAGAACATCTATTAGTTTTATCAATGCAAAAACAATATGAGTGTAATTCAGCACATAGATACTTCGAAATTAACAATATACTACAATATTCACCATGAGTCTTCGCTCTTAAATACTCCAAAGGGAGTTTTTGTAGTAACGTCGTGGAAAAAAACAAACAAGGTTCCCTAAGGAAGTTCTTAAAGTGATAGTCCACTTCTAAATTACTATTTATTTACTATTAACCCAGCCTCAAGTAGTTTCAAACCTTTATAAGTTTTTCGATACTGTTGAAAAAAAAGATATTTTGAAAAAACAGCAAACCTGTAACCATTGACATGCATAATAAAAAATACAATGGAAGTCAATGGTTACAGGTTTCCAGCATTTCTCAAAATATCTTCTTTTGTATTCAACAGAAAGAAAGTCAAACAGGTTTGTCACAAGCAGTGGTGTAAAGTAACTAATTACAAATACTCAAATTACTGTAATTGAGCAGCTTTTCTCAGGAATTGTAATTTACTGAGTAGTTTTATAAATGTGTACTTTTACTTTTCCTTGAGTACATTTCTAGTACTGTATTAGTACTTTTACTCCACTACTTTCTTTCAACCTGCAGTAACTACTTTATTTTTCTCGTCTATGGGGATTAGAAAAATCCGTCCTGAGATTCCTGTCCAATCAAATCGCACATACCGTAGAAGGTAAATCGCATCATAATGAACTACCTCAAGACGTGTGCACTTTATAATTGCAGCAAACTGTTTGGAAGTATTAAGAGTGTCCAAGAAGATGTTGAAAATCTTTACGTGCATTGACCCAGAGACTGTTTAGATGCATGTCACTGATGAGAAGATGACGGATGTTTACTGTATGATGACTGAAATGGCCTTAAACACCCAGCAGGCACAGGACGTCAACATGACGTCAGATTGACGTTGAACCCTAACGTCATGGGAACTTTGATGAGGCCAACATCAGTATCCAATGTCCAACCTAAAACCAACCAAATATCAACGTCTAATATTGTTACAGCTTGACTGTGTGTGAACGTTACCCTGTGACATCTATCAGACGTTGGATTTTGGTTGCTGTACCTGACAAATAAATGTATTTGACGTCATATATGATGTTGGTTTAAGATGTTGGCTCGACACTGGATTTTGGTCACTTTCTAAAAACCTAAAATCAACCAAATATCAACGTCATTATTGGACATCAAAATAACGTTGTCCTTTGCTGCTGGCTTGACAATTAATTTTGGTCACCTGACATTACAACCTAAATCTAACCTAATATTACAGTTTTTCCCAATTGTTTAAACACATTTTCTGAAAGCACGTCTCATATTGTCAGAACTCTACACACAAATCACAAAACACACACACACACATTGAGCAAAACACTTCAATTCTCCTGCAAAATCAAACTTTACATTCAAAACTATGTGATTTCTTCACAAAATGGTGTTTTGTTTTTAAATGGCACGCACAAACCATCACATGAATAAACATTTATAACAACCAGTTGATCACTGATGTGCTTAATGTAAAACACTATGACCACTTCTTCTCCATTCATCATAATGACTTACTGTAAGCCTTTTTTGTTCAGTGTTACACTTACTACAGACAGTACACAGGCCTACATAAGTGCACTGTTAAATTTTTCAGAATATTATTTTTATACAAAACACACAAATACAGTGTACCAGATATATTTGACTGTATTTTTCCACAAAAAAATCTGTGCACACAGTGTTACCATAAAAAAAAGTGTAGATACACTTTTCATCCCCAGGTAGAAAAAAAGTCCTCAATAGGGTTGACAAAAGGAAGATTATGAGATGAGCTCTGATTTATAAAATGCAATAATGTGTGACCGGTGTTTACCTATGTGATGAGTTAGTATGCAAAGTAGGACAACTGACTTTACAATTGTGAATGACAGTGTGTTCCTTGTGAAAACAAGAGATTTTCTGCATGAAAATTGTGCCAAATGCAGAGAATTGTGTGTAGTGTTTTGAAAAGAGGGTGTTTTAAATCTGCAATTTGAGTGTAAAGCAGGAATTGTGCTTGTAGTTTAGCAGAATTGGTTCAGGGGGTCGGTGCATCAATTACATGTTGTAGTCATTGTGTCTGAAGTACAAGTAATTGTGTGTAAAAAATTGGGAAAAACTGTATAAGGGCTACTTTTTACTCATACTTTGAGGAATGTTTACAACAGATACTCTACTTGCACTACATTTTAAGGCAAGTAATGGTACTTTTACTTGAGTATGTTTTTTCAGTACTCTTTCCACCACTGGTCACAAGCAAGGGATGAGAAAATGGTGACAGAAGTTTTAATTTTGTGTGAACTATCCCTTTAAAAGAACCATTTTTTTTGATAGGATATCATTTAAAGAACCATTTTATATAGTACAAAGAACCATTTAGGGCTACAACGAACCTTTTGTTCATTGTAAATGTTCCATGGATGTTATAGGTTCTTCAGAACCATCTACATCAACATTCATTCATTAATTTTCCTTCAGCTTAGTCCCTTTATTAATCAGGGGTCACTACAGCGGAATGAACCATTAACTTATCCAGCATATGTTTTACGCAGTGGATGCCCTTCCAGCCACAACTCAACACTGGGAAACCAATATGGCCAATTTATCTTATTCAATTCACCTACACCGCATGTCTTTGGACTTTGGGGAAACCGGAGCACCTGGAGAAAACCCACACGAACATGGTCAGAATATACAAACTCCACAAAGAAATGCCAACTGACCCAGCTGGGTCTTGATACAGTAACCTTTTTGCTGTGAGGCGATTATGCCACCCACTGCGCCACAGTGACGCTTACGGCCAATTTAGTTCGTTCAGTTCACCTATACCGCATGTCTTTGTGCTGTGGGGGAAACCGGAGAACCTGAAGGAAAGCCATGCCAACATGGGGAGAACATGCAAACTCCATACAGAAATGCCAACTGAGCCATCCAGGACTCGAACCAATGACATTCTTGCTGTGTTTCCACAATAAAGTACCTTTTGTGAAATGTAGAGTTTTCATGGATGTTAATAACGTTATTTTTTAGGAACGTGTTCAGTATCGAAACTGTTGAGATTTAGTCAATAATTACACTGTCTAAAAACAAATGAGCTGGCTTATAGAATGACTGTAACTCAGCATGTAGGATTTACTGCACTTTGGTTAATTTGTTTAGTCAATCATAAGCTGAGTTATTGCACTAGTAAGGTTGATGTTGCCCGACCTAATATCCGCTGCATGACCTGCTTTAAATTACCTGAAGATTCATTGGAAATTACAAGACTTAATTATAGTGATTTACAGGAGGATTTACATCAGATTAGTATTGTTTTATTACAAACTATATTTCTATAATATTGAAGCAGATGTAATGCTGACAATGGGGCAATAAGGAATATAGATGGAATGTTACTGTATGTTATTATTCAATTCATCTTCATTTCTATAGCGCTTTTACAGTGTAGATTGTGTCAAAGCAGCTAAACATAGAAGTTCTAGTAAATTGAAACTGTGTCCGTCCAGATTTCAGAGTTGAAGTTCAGTTCAGTTCAGTGTGGTTTAATTTTAACTGCTGAAAGTCCAAACACTGAAGAGCAAATCTATCATTTCATGCTCTCCGTTCCTCCATGATTGCCATAACATCTGCTCAGGATACGGTCTGGTCCAAGATTATGGATATTGATGAAGTGGACAACTGGGCTAATTTGACAATAGTTTAAAATCATCATGAGTCACAAAATGTTAAAGTTTTATTGACTACCTAAAGCCTTGAACGGCTTAGCTCCCCAATATTTGAGGGAGCTCCTGATGTATTATAGCCCATCACGTCCACTACGCTCAATTAATTCTAGACAATTGATTATTCCCAGAACATCAAAATCAACTATAGGCGGTAGATCTTTCTCATATCTGGCACCTAAACTCTGGAACAGCCTTCCTAGCACAGTTTGGGAAGCAGACTAAATCTGTCAGTTTAAAACTAGATTAAAGACACATCTCTTTGCATTAGCATACACATAAAACACAAATGCTGTTGAAATCCAAATCCTCTAAGACAGGGGTCATCAACTATATTTGTCAGTGGGCCAGAGTTTTACTCGACAGTCTCCTTGGGGGCCGGACCCCCAAGAAGAAAATCTCATTTTGGCTTAACATTATGTTTAATGTTTATACTTTTTCAATTTCATTACAAATGAAATGTAACTTTAGCCATTGATTAAGCACTGTGAGTAGCCTGTTTCTAGCCCGTTCCTCATAGTTTGTCTGAGTCTGTCCTCATTTCGAAGTGTAGCCTAAATATAGTCATAAATGGTGGTTATTCTGACAAGAGACTCAGTTGTTGTTATTTTTAGTTGCTTTAATAGTGTGGACCACTATTTTCTTTTTGATCCTCACAATTTTGGAATCCTGTGGTGGGCCGGATTAAACGGCTCAGCGTGCCAGATTTGGCCCGTGGGCTGCCAGTTGATGATCAGTGCTCTAAGGGATTGTTAGTCTGCATTATTTAGGGCAACCGGAGCCCAGGAACACTTCCCAAAAGACATTATAATTTTAATGGCATCTGTGCTTTTGTTAGTCTGTTTTTATTATTCCTGAGGTTTCCATAATCCTGGACCAGGCCGTATTCTGAGCAGCTGCTGTAGTGGTGACGGAGGAGTGGAGAGCATGAGACTGATTGCTGTAAGACCCCAGTGACAGACGAGTCCTCGCATTGATCCTGAAGGGCCTGCCTGTACACCAGCCGGTGACCTCTCCCATCTGCAGCTTCTCCATGATGGACGTCCAGCGCTCTCCAGCCTTCGGCACCTAGACCGCAGCTCTGCACAAGAAGTTTGACCATAGGAGAAATGGTCATGCCCGACTGTTCCTCTCAAGTTTTTTTTTCCCTTCACTTTCGCCAATTAGTGCAGTTTGTTCCTCGCCACTGGCTTGCATGGTTCGGGACTTGTGGAGCTGCGCATCGATAGATTTGCTCTTCAGTGTTTGGACTTTCAGCAGTGAAAATTAAACCACACTGACCTGAACTAAACTGAACTTCAACTGAAAACTGGACTGACAGTTTCAATTTACTATAATCTTCTATGTGAAGCTGCTTTGACACAATCTACATTGTAAAAGCGCTATAGAAATAAAGATGAATTGAATTGAACAAGTTTCACTAAAACTATCCCTGATGTTAAGCCTTAAATAACCAATTACTGGAACTGGAAGTATCACTAACAAATTACATAATAATATTAGTAAACAATATTACATTTTAATGCATGAGAGGTGTAAAAATGTATATATTCTAAGATGTTTAGAGGGAGTATAATAAGCTAATTGAGTGTCATAAAAACCAATACACTGCATTATAATTAAACGGATAGTTTAGGCAAATATAAAAAGTGTGTCATTATTTACACACCCCCTTATTTCCACAGCAGTTTAAGGATTATTTTTCAATGCTGAGCTCAAAAGAAGGCAAGGCAAGTTTATTTATATAGCACATACACAGTGGCAACTTAAAGTGCTAAATAGGAATAAAAGAGAGAAGTGTAAGAAAATAAAAACAAATAATAACAGTGATTAAAAACAGATAAAAATGTGTTAAAACGGGTTATAAAAGAATGAAAAAAGAAAAGAAAGACATAATAGTGTGATCTGTCGGACGTAGCACAGTGCTCATTCAGTAAAGGCACAGCTAAACAGAAGATATTGAATAATGTTGGAAACATAACCACTAACTTCCACAGCAGGAAAAATAAAAACTATGCAAGTCAATGGTTACAGGCTTCCAACATTCTTCAAAATATCTTCTTTTGTGTTCAACAATGTTTTTTGTTCAACCAAAAAACCCACACTTGTTTGGAAGAACTAAAGAATAAATAAATGATGACAGAATTTTCATTTTTGGCTGAACTATCCCTTTAAGTCTGGATTATAAATGACGGCACAGAAAGAATTACAGGATCAAAACCTAAAATATATGCTGGTTTAAAAACTGGTAACGTTTCTTTAAATCTTTGAAGATATTGTAAGACTTTTTAATATTATTATATACATTATGAGAGTCATACAGTAAAGAGTGTGTTGGAGGACTATTGAGAACTTGGGAACGATACTATCAAACACTTTGGAAGCGACGCAAACGGAGATGCTCAGACAATTGGTATTTCACAATAGACAGCCGGGCCTACCATGTGTCATAGTTTGCAGTAGGAGTAGGTGACATGGATCTAATTGCAGGCTTTTACTAAATGAATGCGAGGAGAACAAATCAATCAAAGTATCAAAACAACAGATTAAAATATGCTAAACAAACCAAAACAGCTTAGTATTAAAATACACATTAAATCAAGCTCTGACAGATAACTTAAACCAAGCTCATTCTGAAAACATACCGCTATATACATTTCTGGAGAGCGCCAAATACATCCCAAGAGCTATGTTTTATTGCAGTTTTTGTTTTTGCAAATCCACCAGAGGCTGCTGTGTACTCTTTTTCAGTTCTCAAATTTCTCCTGAGTGCCATTCTTGCCTGCTGTTCTCACGTAAATCCACCAGAGGCTGCTGTTGACTGACTGTCACCTGACTGAATGACTGACTGACCCACCCTCTTCCTTCCCTAAACCCAACTAATAGTATTTTCAAAAGCAATCCAGAAAAAGAAAAGCCCTCGTCTGGTTTTAACCACGTTTTCAGATTTTACCACATTCCCACCTTGTTATTTACTTGTTTATTTTAGTTTTCGGCTTCTGTTTTTGTCTTTCCTGCTTTCTGGAATCGTTCTTCCTTGACCCTGTTGTCAAGGTCAACTCCTCTCTGTGTCTTAACAAGAGACAAACTGGTAACAGCGGGAAAGCCGTCCATACAGAGGTAAACGGTCAGCTGGAAAGCGCAAAAAGTAATGGCGTCCCCCCCTGTAGCATTTGTTTTAAAGACAAAATGCAGCCATACGTACTTCTGCCTACATAATTCGTGATCTCTAGAAATGTATGTAGGGCTACATTTTCAGAATGAGCCTGTTGGCTAAAACAGAGGTTATAGACATGAGCAAGCAAGCATTTTTTTGTGTTTAATAGACATCTAATAGACATCTAATAGACACCCAAACCAACCCAATCTCATAGCAATTCGTAACTTTTTGATTTAGTGGCTAATTCTTTTGAATTTGTACGATCTCATTTGCGCAATTTAGTAGGATTTGCTCATCCTCTAATGACGGTTAGGTTTAGGGGTGGGGTTTGGTGCCCCGCCTCCTTTATAAAAAAGTACAATTTCATACAACTGAACTGGTACAAATTAGCCACTAAACTGACAAAACGTAAAAAAGTATATGTTTCCTTGTGAGATCAGGTTGTCCAAACATAAACATCTTGGCTAGAACAAAGGCTAAATTTGGGATGTCATTGAAAATCTAGTAGACATCTAAAAAATAGACTAGTGATCAAATAGACACGAATAAACAACGCAATCTCACGGCAATTCGTAACTTTTTAATTTAGTGGCTAATTCGTATGAATTCGTACAATCTAATTCGTACAAATTAGTATGATTTGCTCATCACCCAATGACGGTTGAGGTTAGAGGTGGGGTTAAGTGCCACGCCTCCTTTTGAAAATCATACATTTTCTTATGACTGAACTCGTACGAATTCGTACGAATTAGCCACTAAACTGACAAAACGTAAAATACTTCCGTTTCCTCGTGAGATCAGGCTGGAATAAATGACTACACATCAAATCTGTCAAATCTGTCTATAGTCTATTTTTAGACTATCTATTGAATTTTCATTGACAGCCCAAATTTAGCCTTGTTTTAGTCAAGATATGTGTGTTTTGGCATATTTGACATATTTGTAGCTATAACCACTACCTAATATTGATTTCCATTTTCCAAACCAGAATGAAAAATGATTTCTAAACAGCCTTATAATATTTTTTTTTTCACCCGTTTACACTAGGTCACTTAATGGATTTTCTCTGCCTGGAAAGATCATTAAAAGACCAAGTATAAATACCCTCCAAAATGTTTTCCAGACAATCCGATCACTCAGACACATGAAGAGGTTTGTCTGGGACACATTCCAGATGAAGCTATACACTCAAAATATGACGTTTTCTGTTTGTTTAAACTACTTTTTTAAAATGAGTTGAAACAATATTTCTTGAGTTTTTATTTTTTTTGAACAACTTAATTGTTTTATGTTCAAAGCACTTAAATTTGTAAAAACTAAAAACTAACAAGTGAACTTAATTCCTTCATGTTGTCCCAAGACAAATTGATTGTGTGGAACCCAGCATTTTTTTTTACAATATAGAAAAGGAAGTATTGCGGAGGCCACATACATCAGAGATTACTCATTCGAACAGGAAGTGCTTCAAAAACATAGATGACATTCTAGGATAGCAGCCCTGAAACACAGACCCTTATTGTTGGAGCAACGAAAGTGTGACTGTCTACAACAAAAATAAAAAAAACTCAAACATGCAACATTGCCAAAAAAAAATGGTCAAAACGACCAAAAGTTGAATTAAAAGGCAAATGATAGAGTAATATGTCAGTTTTTGAAGAACTGAGTGGATGAGTGGTAAGCATTGTTGTGTATTAATTCAAAAAAAGTCATTCATCTCTGATTACTAATCACATTCTTAAAATTGTATTTAATTTTTTTTCTTGTTATATTGTAAGAAAAGTAACTTAATTACTCATAAAACACACAGAATCTTAACACAGACCATAACAATTGAATTATTTTAATTCTTTATGCATCAAGCAATGACAACATACTTCAAATCATTAATATCTTACTCAATTCATTGTTTATTGCAGCACTCTCTCTCAATTCAATTCAATAGTTGCTTTATTGGCATGACAAATGCATTGCCAAAGCATTTGTAAAGTTCACATTAAAAAAACATATAAATGCAAAACATAGTAAACATAGTACTGGCATTAGTAATAGAAAAAAAGAAAGAAAGAAATAAACAAAATAATAATAGTTTAATTGAAATACAAATCTGAATAAACTGTGAATTTAACAACCAACATTTATTGATAAAACAGTAAGAAAAACAATAATAATCAGTATATTTACAATGATTCATTGATAATAATCTAGATTTGTGTTTGTGTGTGTGTGTGTGTGTGTGTGTGTGTGTGTGTGTGTGTGTGTGTGTGTGTGTGTG
>CAIGQZ010002445.1:8127785-8141092 GCA_903798205.1 Danio tinwini | reverse complement strand
GTGTGTGTGTGTGTGTGTGTGTGTGTGTGTGTGTGTGTGTGTGTGTGCGTGTTTGCAAGCGTTATTGTGTTGCGCCTCTAGAAGGATACAATCTGTTTTTTCCCCTAGTAAATACTGAAGCTGTGTTTTATTTTCTAACTCAGTAAATTGAGGGTAATTGAGCTGTAATTTGGGGTAGAATGTTCTCTGATCTGCTGATAGTTTGTGCAGCAGGTGAGGAAGTGCCCCTCTGTCTCCACCTCTGCCTGGGCACAGTGTGGGCAGATGCGGCTCTCTCTGTGTTGCCAGTTCTGTCTGTATCTGCCCGTCTCTCGGGTCAGACAGTGAGCAGTCAGCCTGTATTTGGTCATTGTTGCTCTTAATTTACTGTCCTTTACTGCACTCAGATATGTTGACCTCTCTCTCTCTCTCTCTCTCTCTCTCTCTCTCTCTCTCTCTCTCTCTTTCTCCTTCTCTCAAGAAAACTCTAGCACTAAATTATCTGAGCACAAACAAGTTACTTTGTATAACTAACACTTCTTGTGTGTATTACCATCTAAAAAATCACATGTACAGAAGTATTCACAGCCTTTGCCGTGAAGCTCTAAATTGAGCTCAGGTACATTCTGTTCCCACAGATCTTGAGATGTTTCAGCAGCTTAATTGGAGTTGACCTGTGGTAAATTCAGTTGATTGGACATGATTTGAAAAGGCATACACCTGTCTATATAAGGTGCTAGGGTTGACAGTGCATGTCAAAGCACAAACCAAGCATGAAGACAAAGGAATTGTCTGTAGACCTTCCAGACAGGATTGTCTCAAGGCACAAGGCTGGAAAGGTTAGAGAAAAAAATTAGCTGCTCTGAAAGTTCCAATGAGCACAGTGGCCTCCATCATCTGTAAGTGGAAGATGTTTGGAACCACCAGAACTCTTCCTAGAGCTGGCCGGCCATCTAAGCTGAGTGACCAGGGAGAAGGGCCTTAGTCAGGGAGGTGAACAATAACCCAATGGTCACTCTATCTGAGCTCCAGTGTTCTTTTATGGAGAGAGGAGAACCTTACTGAAGGACAATCATCTGTGCAGCAATCCACCAATCAGGCCTGTATGGTAGAGTGGCCAGATGGAAGCCACTCCCCACCTGGAATTTGCCAAAAGGCATCTAAAGGACTCTCAGACCATAAGAAACTAAATTCTCTGGTCTGATGAGACTAAAATTGATCTCTTTGGAGTGAATGCCAGGCGTTATGTTTGGAGAAAACCAGGCACCGCTCATGACCAGGCTAATACCATCCCTACAGTGAAGCATGGTGGTGGCAGCATCATGCTGTGGGGATGTTTTTTTAGCAGCAGGAACTGGAAGACTAGTCAGGATAGAGGGAAAGATGAATGCAGCAATGTACAGAGACATCCTGAATGAAAACCTGCTTCAGAGTGCTCTTGACCTCAGACTGGGGCGACGGTTCATCTTCTAGCAGAACAATGACCCAAAGCACATCGCCAAAAATATCAATGGAGTGGCTTCACAACAACTTGGTAAATGTCCTTGAGTGGCCCAGCCAGAGCCCAGACCTAAATCCTATTGAACATCTCTGGAGAGATCTGAAAATGGCTGTACACCGTTGCTTCCCATCCAACCTGATGGAGCTTGAGAGGTGCTGCAAAGAAGAATGGGCAAAAATTCCCAAAGACAGGTGTGCTAAACTTGTGGTATCTTTTTCAAAAAGACTTGAGGCTGTAATTGCTGCCAAAGGTGCATCAACAAAGTATTGAGCAAAGGCTGTGAATACTGATGTACATGTGATTTTTCAGTTTTTTTTTTTTTTTTTTTTTATAAATTTACAACAATTTTAGAAAATCTTTTTTCACATTGTCATTATGGGGTATTGTGTGTAGAATTTTGAAGAAATAAAGAACTTAATCCATTTTGGATTAAGGCTGTAACATAAAAAAAGGAAAAAGTAAAGAATGCTATGAATACTTTCCGGATGCACTGTAAGTCCCTTTGGACAAAAGTGTCTGTTAAATGACTAAATGTAAATGTTTCTTAAGAAAATGTGCATGTTGTCTAGATGTTAAATCTACTAACAAAGCCAAATAGAGCAAAAGAACAGTACCTTCCATTTTAAGTTATGTGGAAATTTTAAATAATGTATTTGCAATTTGCGAGGAGATTAAAGATTATTTTTTTTTACATTTTTGTCACATTTTTCTTTGTAAGCCTCCCGATGGGATAAGTCAGAAACACTTCTCCAGGTAAGTATCCAGCAGGCACCCAAAATAAGAGCATGAGGCTCCCCAAGAGGCTTCTCTTGATGTGCAGGAGCAGTGGCTTTACTCCAAACACCCCCTGTGTGTTTTGTATCCGAGATCTTGTCTTTTCAGTCATGACCCAAAGCTAAGTAGTGGAGTTAGAGCCACTGCCTAAGCCACAGGTGTCAAACTCAGTTCCTGGAGGGCCGCAGCTCTGCAAAGTTTAGTTTCAACCCTAATTAAACACACCTGATCAAACTAATTAAGTCCTTCAGGCTTGTTTGAAACCTACAGGAAAGTGTGTTAGAGCAGGGTTGGAACTAACCTGTGCAGAGCGGCCCTCCAGGAACTGAGTTTCACACCCTTGACCTAAAGATTAGAGAGTTCAGCTTGAGCTCCAAAGGTTGCAGGTTTGAGCCCCGGGACCAGCAGGGATTGTTGGGGAATAAATATCCACCTCAATACCACGGCTAAGATGATTATCTTGAGCAAGGCACTGAACTCCCAACTGCTTCCAGCACAGCCTAGTGCTCCGGGTGTGTAAGTTGCTTTGGATAAAATGTCTGGTAAATGCAAATGCATAAATGAGAGTAGAAACAGGGATTGACCAGTAAATCAATTATTTTCTTGCAATTTTTATAGCGCTTTTCTGACACTTAAAGCACTTCTCCCCATCCACCACCAATGTGCAGCATCCACTTGGATGATGCGACAGCAGTCATATTGCACCAGACCCCACACCACACACCAATTCTGATATGGGGATAGTTATGAGGCCACGATGGAGCTCACTTTGAGCTACCAAACAAGTCTGATTTAAACCTCAAAATGAAAAATAAAAGGATTTATTGAATGGAATTTAATTAAAATTAAAAATTAAGGAATCACCTATGTTGCTCTGGGCAGGACCAGCAATATGACAAAGCCAGAGAGCTGGGTGGAGACAATAAAAGTGAATGAAGTCAAGAAACTGGGTAGAGTTGGTGAGATGAAGGAGCTTGGATGTTGGGCATGACCAGCAAAGACAAAAGAGCTTGAATGTCAGGCTGACTGGAGGGCATAAGAAATGGTAGCGATATGAACGTCCACACAGATGAAACTGGCAAAGGGAGAGGGGTTAAAAGACTGGGGACAGGCTCCATATCAAATTATTAAGCCATTGCTCCACATCTAGCTCTGGGGGGACTGAGCAGATGGCAGATTACAGGATGACCAGATGACTGGTTTTGACTTCAGGGTGGATATGGCTGTGGAAAAGGCATTGTGGCTGGATCTTTCTCCATTTTTGGCCATGTTTATGCAATTAAAGCATGCAATATCTGGCTGGTGAAGCTTGCTCACTCTCATTGACTGATATGATATGGCAGGTATCCCATAGTAGACAGCCCAATATGGGCTTGTAGAGGCTTTGACTAGATCTGAAGCAGTAAAATAAAATGACAACGCAATTGAGAAATCTTTTGAACAATAAATTGGTTGTGACAAGCCTCAAACCATCTACACACCCTGTACAACATAATTAGATGGTTCAGGTGTATTTGATTGGGGCTAGACTGACTCAAACTCATGGGCTGCGTCCAAAATCGCCTACTATTCAGTAGGTACTGCATTTGAATTTAAATGTACTACTTTGCTATTAGAAAAGTATGTGCGTAAGTATGAATGTGATTAATATGAATGGAACTCAGACGCACTACATCCGCCATTATGTCATGATCACGTGACCTACGCGTGTCAGTTGTGTCGCTTAACTTCCATTCATAAATTCTCTCTTGGTGCATCATAGGATAGCATAGAGTGCATCGCATGCACACTTCAGAATATCGACGGAAGTAGTAGGTCATCCGGGTACTTCTCGCATACTGTTTTTTTTATTCTATGAATTCGGACATACTACTTGGCTCGCATACTGTTTAGCATACTATATAGTTATGGAAGTATGTGATTTCGGATGCAGCCAAGGTGTGTTCCAAACAGATATATTAGCTGGTCTAGGAGTGTTTAATTGTCCTTCAAGGGCTGAGCTTGGGTACCCCTGATCTAGTGAGGGTGGTGAGAGCGGTGTACCATAGAGAAATTTGTGAATGTTGGCTCCAGGCGTGTAGGTTAGGAAGCAGTGCATCAGTCACCGGCTGCACCTGAAATCCAGAAACTGCTTGTTTAAGGAAACTATGGTGAGAAGGTGAATGGTGCTGGTCCCAGGCCCTCTACTGGGAAATACCTCAGACTATGGGTGGTATGTCTCAGGGCTGCTTCGCGATTCATTTACCAGACTTAGCAGCAGGCATTAGCTTCCTGTATCTCAGCTGGTGGTGGCAGTGGAGCAGGTGTTGAGAATGCATGTGGATGGTTTCGGTGGAAAGCAGAGGAGATCGGTCAAAGCACTTGACTGCTCCCACACTGCAGGTAAAATCCCAGACGGTGCCCTCAAATAAGCCGGTCTGGGTGATAAGAGCATCGAGAAAGCAAACTTTGCTGGTATCTTTCATATCAGCCATATTTAGCCAGAGGTGGGGTTCCTGGTCAACGAGTGTGGCCATTGACCTGCCTAGGGCCCATGCTGCTATATTTGTAGTGACACATGCATAGTCAGTAGCTGTATGGAGATCGTGCATGATCCCTTAGTAAGAACTGCCTTCGTGTAGCTCTTTCAGCAGTATCACTATGCAAAGAAAGCAAGGCAAGGCAAGTTTATTTATATAGCACATTTCATACGCAGTGGTAATTTAAAGTGCTTTACAAAAACAGGAGAGACAAGTATAAAAAAATAAAAACAAATAATAAAAGTGATTAAAAACTATAGAAAAACATAAAAATATGTTAAAACAGGTTATAAAAAAAGAAAGACATAATAGTGCGATCTGTCAGACGTAACACAGTGTTCATTCAGTAAAGGCACAGCTAAACAGATGTGTTTTCAGCCTTGATTTGAATGTGGCTAATGCTGGAGCACATCTGATCATTTCTGGAAGCTGAAGGCGGTTTTACGCTGCTTTGACTGAACTCTTGGAATTTCTAGTTTATATGATTCTAAAGATCTGAGTGATCTATTAGGCTTGCATGTAGGCTTTTCTGAATGTAACTGGGAGCAAGTGTAAAGACCTGAGGGCAGGTGTGATGTGCTCTGATTTTCTATTTCTGGTCAGAATCCTGGCTGCAGCGTTCTGGATGAGCTGCAACTGTCTGACTGTCTTTTGGGGAAGGCCAGTGAGAAGGCTGTTACAGTAATCCACCCTGCTGGTGATAAAAGCATGAACAAGTTTCTCGAAGTCTTTACTGGAAACAAAGCATCTAATTCTTGCAATGTTTTTGAGATGATAATATGCAGATTTAGTTATTGCTTTGACATGACTACTGACCATATCACATCACATATCACATCTGATCACATCAAGATTTTTGACCTTATTTTTTAATTGTTTGACCATTAGAGCCAAGATACGCATTCACCTTGAGAACCTCATCTCTGTTCCCAAACGCAATGACTTCAGTTTTCTTTTTGTTTAACTGAAGAAAGTTTTGTCACATCTAACTGTTAATTTCATCAATGCATTGGCAGAGGGTGTCAATGGGGCTGAAGTCATTAGGCAGTAAGGCTTAGATCTGACTGTCATCAGCATAGCAGGTAGGAGATTAGTTTTTTTCTCGTTATTTGGCTCAGTGGGAGCATATAAATGTTGAACATGAGAGGTGCCAGAATTGAACCTTGTGGGACTCCACGTCATGACATAGTAACCTCTTACTTCAAGGTAAGATCTGAACCACTTAAGGACTGTCCCATACAGTCCAACCCAGTTTTCCAGCCTATCCAGATGTATGATCGACAGTGTCAAAGCACTTACTTCAAGCTCAGCACTGAGATTAAGCAACACCAGCACTGTTAGTTTAAGAAGCAGAAATCTTACATGCCTTGGACAGAAGTCATAGGCAATGCCACCAGGATGAGCTACTTGTACACTTTCAGTAAGAAGAGGATGAGGAGCAAAGGCAGTTTGCTCTCCTGACCATGTCTGAACACCCACCAATGCAGCAAAAGAGCAGTAGTGGGGGCTTGCACATTGAGTTGTTTGGACCCACAATTTCAGGGTCCAAGAAAAACTGCATTGTAAACGAAAATGACGCACCCTCTAAAACTGTTTACTGATGTGTAGAATTTGGGAAGGCAATTTATAAGTTTGCTTTGACAAGACTACACTTGTCATATACAGTTGCTAGATATTGGTCATCTGTGATCAAGACTAACATTTAAAATTTTATCAGGATCATTTTTTTTTCTATGATAATCTGCCTCTTTCCTTTGTATATAGTGTGATATATATTCAGCAGCTAATTAGTATACAGACAAGTTGCTACTAGTCAATGCGAAAGAATGTGAGCCCAATACACAATAGGTTGCTTAATGAAGAGGATGTTTACCCCTCAGAAACATATTCTATAGTCAGTCTACAAGATTACAAATTATATATTAGATTCAATTTTAAATTATTTTTAATATGAAAAACTACCTAAAAATTTATATATATGAATCTGGATAACAATATTTTTTTAGACAGGCAACACTTGTATTTAAGTGTTTTCTTTACCTTTTTTGGATGCAGGGATGATGAGACATTTGACAGCATCTGGTCAATAATGAATCTTTTATCGGTCATACATACATCTCCAGGCTCTAGTAATCAGGGAATTCCAGACTGTCTTGTTATCTCTTGTTCTGAAATTGACCCTGTGAAGGGCTTTGAGACAAAAGGGATTACACCACAATGTGCAATGCATATCAGAGCCTTGAAAATGGTGTGATTCTTCTATGTGAAAGAGATTCTCCATCCATTTTTTTCCTCTACTGTTGTATGTTTATATTTATGTTTAATTACTACTGTGACCCTGTGAGACATGACTTTTCAGTCTACATGTTTTCACATGTAGAAGATTGACAGTAAAGCTTGACTAGGCTTGATATGATCACTTTCAGATCTGAACAGTATTTCACAAATTAAGCAGGGATTGTTGCTCGGACTTGTTCTCTTAACACCCAGATTGGTAGTGACTCCATGTGACGATTACTTAGCTCACACTTGTGTTGCTGATACCAAAGATGTTTGCTATCATGACCTTCTCTTTTAAGCCAACTGCAACAAAACAATAGTACACCTTAAAATGATGCTATAAGTGGTTCTTTGGCTCGTAATCATGGGGAAACCACTTTAGGTGCTACATAACACTTACATCATCACACCTTTACACCTCAACCACCGCAAAGAACCAGTAAAAACATTATTGGTTCTATATACAAAATGAAAATTGGTTCACCTATGATTACAAGCTAAATAGCTCCTCAGCTAGCACAAAGAACTGTGAAAGAACTTTTGTGCGAGGAAGTTCAACCTCCCAAAAGAGCTGCTGAAACAGTTTTACACCTCCATCAGTCATCTGCACTTCAATAACTGTCTGGTTTAGCTCAGCTACTAAATCTTGAGCTTCAAAGACTACGTCGAATAGTTTGGACTGCTGAGCGAATCATTGGTACAACCCTCCCTACTCTCCAAGAACTGTACTTATCCAGAGCGAGCAGAAGGGCTGCCAAAATCACTCTGGACCCCTTACACCCAGCACACTGCCTTTTTGAACTGTTCCCTTCTGGTCGACACTACAGAGCACTGCGCACCAGAACAGCCTGACACAGAAACAGTTTCCTCCCTCAGGCAATCCATCTCATGAACACTTGATGATAGTAATTGTGGAACCAACATCACTACTTGCTATACACTTTTTATACATGCATACACTTATTTAACAACACAATTTACATGCCAATTTGCACAAAACAGCAGCACATATAACGTTGTATATAGTAATATAGCTGTACACTTGTCAATTTGTATACTTGCATTAACTTCTTTTTAAAATATATTTATTATCTGGTTTTTTGTCCTGTCTCTGTAATTCTGTTGCACTGTAGAAGCTCTGTCACGAAAACAAATTCCTCATATGTGTGAACATACCTGGCAATAAAGCTCTTTCTGATTCTGGTGTGTGTGTATAGAAAAATATTAGTACAGGACAGGATGCTGAGAAGTACAACTGACTTCCAACATGTCCAAAGTTCGTTCTATGATGGTTAATCAAGTGTTCTCTCATAAATCCATATCCTTGAAATTTTAAATCTAACTGAACTTCCAATTTTCTAGTCTTGGCCTGCAAATACCCCCTCGATATCTGATAAAAAAAAAAAAAAAAGATTTTATTGAAATATTCACAGCCATGTACTGGTGTGCATATTTATTCATTTTCTTTTTGGCTGAGTCACTTTATTAATCAGGGGTTGCCACCGCAGAATAAACCGCCAACTTATCCAGCAGTTTTACGCAGCGGATGCCCTTCCAGCTGCAACCCAACACTGGGAAACTGGTGTGCATAGTTTCTGTCTATTTCATGTTGCAACTTGTTCACTTGATCTGGGTCATAAGCTGCATTAGCGCCATAACCATGACCACCAAGCCCAAGGTGAGCACTAACCTGTTTAAAAACAAGCAAACTCCTCACAAAAAGGTCTTAACCCCAGTTGCTCAAAACAAACCAATAAGGCGCAGCTCTGGATTTTTATTTCTTCCTTTCGCTCTTTACAATGTAATCATTAGTTTCAAAATGCATACTACACATGAACATACTCCGATATATTGATTTAAAAGAAGAACCTTTACCCTGCAGTACCAGTCTCACCCATTATATCCTCAAATATATTTGAGTTAGGAAATGGTGAAAACTGAGGAAATTGTGTCATTGTTTGGAATTACAGCTGGATATGCTGGCAAAAAGATTCAGCTATTAGTTTAGAGTGCCTGTGATGGTAACGTATGGCACTGAATGTCCTGAACTATGCAGTTATCCAGGTGAAGAAGTCTTCCATAAAAGTACAAACCAAAACCAGAAAAAATTAGGACAGTATAAAAAACACAGGGCAGCACGGTGGTGCAGTGGGTAGCACAATCGCCTCACAGCAAGAAGGTCGCTGGTTCGAGCCCCGGCTGGGTCAGTTGGCATTTTTGTGTGGAGTTTGCATGTTCTTCCCGTGTTTGCGTGGGTTTCTTCCGGGTGCTCCAGTTTCCCCCACAAGTCCAAAAATGTGGTATAGGTGAATTGCATAAGCTAAATTGTTCTTAGTGCATGTGTGTGATTGAGTCATGTTTCCCAGTGATGGGTTGCGGCTGAAAGGGCATCTGCTGTGTTAAACATATGCTGGATAAGTTGGCGCTTAATTTTGCTGTGGCGACCCCAGATTAATAAAGGGAATAAGCTGAAAAGAAAATAAATGAATGGAAAACACAAATAAAAAAAGTAGTAATTTCTAAATTTACTTTGACTTGTATTTCATTGCAGACAATACAACAAACTTTATTTAATATGTTCCTAACTATTTTTATAGTTTTATTTTAACATGTATTCCAATTTTGGTTCTTGCAACACATTTCAAAAAGTTGTAACAGTAAAGCATTCACCACTTTGTAATGTTGCTATTCCTTCTCACAACACCTAAAAGACGTTTAGGAACTGAAGACACCAGGTGATGAAATGTTTCAGGTGTAATTTTGTAACATTTTACCTGCAAACAAGTCTTAAGGTGGGCAACAATATGAGGTCTTCATTGTCGCATTATGCACTTTAAAATGTGCCACTCATTCTCTATTGGAGACTGGTCAGGACTGCTGACAGGCCAGTCAAGTATCCTCTTCCTCCGCAACCAGGACTTGTGGTGATATCGCTTATAGATAAATGACGATTCTTGATGCAGTGCTCGGAGGATTGGAGATCACGGTTGTTCAGCTTAGGCTTGCGCCCTTGTCCCTTATGCACTGAAATTCCTCCAGATTCCTTGAATCTTTTAATTACATTATGCACTGTTGAAGGTGAAATATCTAAATGTCTTCTTATCTTTTTTGAGGAACATTGTTTTTAAACATTTCAATAATTTTCTCACGTATTTGTTGGTAAACTGGCGATCATCGACCCATGCTCATAAAGGACTAGACCTTCTTCATCTTCTTCTTGGGGTTTAACGGCGGATCGCAGACTAATAAGTGCATTACCGCCTCCTATCTTTCAGATGGACCATAGACACTACACATATTAAATTCCTAACTAACCTACCTACCCACACGCAATCACCCACTTAGACACTTCATTGAGTTTCATTCGGCGCTGCGTGTTCAGCTCCTCTGTCCACCCTTAGTACTCTTGGTGGGAGAAGGAAAAAAAAAGGGGGGGGGGGGGGTGGGGGGGGGTTGGGTAGACCTTTCTTGGATGCTGCTTTTGTGCCAAATCATAGTTACAATCACCTGTTGACATAACCCGTTTTAAATCACATCATTATTTAACCAATTTACCAGATTACTAGCCCAAAACTACTCGTTCCAACTTTTTTTGGAACGTGTTGCAGGTCTGAATGACAGGTAAAGATGTATATTTACAAATGAAATGAAGTTAACTGGACAAAACATGAAATATTTTATGTTCATATTGTCTGCAATGAAATACGAGTCAAAGTAAATTTAGAAAGCACTACTTTCTTTTTTATTTGCGTTTTCCATACTGTTCCAACTTTTTCTCATTTGGGGTTGTATGATTTCTTGTTTGGACTCCCAAGGAAAACAAAAGTTGATCAGAAATGATCTGCTGCTCCCCCAAGTGGCAGCCAGGTAAGTAATGTGCAAAGAAAAGGACAACACAACCAAAGAAAGCACCACACACTGCACTCGAGTCCATTCCTCCAGCTGAAAACTGCCTGTCCAATTAAACCAAATATAGCATTTTATTCAGGAAGAAACAAATGACATTTAAATGCCTGTAATTCTGATTCCCAGTGCATCATATTTTCATGGTTGGAAAACTGTGAGCACCTTGGAGGTGGTTACAGCACAAAGTCCTTTTTCGCAATTTGTGGGTCATTCTATGCTCAAACACAAGTGGCAATTTACAAAACAGTTTCACTTGCATACCATGAAGAACATAACTTTGGAAAGGACCCTTGACTTCTGTGCCTGCAGCAGTGGTTATATTTGCAACTTGCAGTCTTTTGTGTGTTACATGAACTCTGGGAACTTCCTTTGTGACAACTATTGAGACTTGTGATGTGGTGAAACAACCCACTTGCCCCCAGAGACCAGTTCTTCCATCTTATCCAACAGAAAGCTTAACAGGTTTCCCTTGACTGTACTATCTCCCATGTGTCTTCTGCGTCATTAGAAACCTGCAACGGTTGCTTGTTTCAGCAAACGATTTGTCAATCAGATTAAGAGAAATTCCAGAGTCTCTGTCTACTGATGACTCAACAAGGACAAGATTTAGCCTATGCGCCATGTATTGCACATACAGTACAGTAAACCACAGTGTAATTCCTCTGTGGTTTGCTGCTGAACTCCACTCAAACGCCTTGACTCTATCACATGATTGCACTCCATTTTTTAATGCAATGAACAATCCCTGAAGCATGATGAGAATCAGAACAGTCAACAAACCAAATAAATCTCTCCTTTATTCAAAGTCCCTCAGTGTATCTAATGCAAACAGAAAGTTACTCAGTATTTGAGGACTTCGCTTTATCAGCAAAACCTCTCTCACACGCTTTCTTAGATATTTCTTCACAAATGAGCTGCTGTGGACACAGTGCAGACATTTCAATCAGAAGGTCTTGGGGGTCTTCAAAATCAGGATCTTTGAGGGAAAACACTTGTCAAACAGAAAGTTTAGACATGCTTTTTTTGTACTGAAAGAACTAAAATAAGTGTATATATATTGACAAAAAAAGGCTTTTAATAAAACTTGTCTGCTTTTGCTTATTGGCACAATAAAGGGGAAAAATCAGTGCTAACTGACAGGAAAAAAGGCACATATCTTCCCTTCTGAACAAAAATGAATTTGAAAATAATTCCAATATTTCCAAGGGCATCCACTGCATAAAATATATGCTGGATAAGTTGGCGGTTCATTCCGCTGTGGCGACCCCAGAGTAAAAAAAAGACTAAGCCGAAAAGAAAATAAATTAATGAATATTTAAGAGATATGAGATAATCATAATTTGATTATTATTATGTATATATGTCTGTTCAAACACACACCCAAAACCCAGAGTGTCCACTTTCGCTGCACTTCAAATCGCCTGTACAGAATCCGTTTGTGAAGCAGAGTCTATTTATCAATATTGAGCGCGTCAGACAGTCACGAACCGCTACATGAACTAACTGTTTTCAGGATTGCATAGGAGGAGCAATGGCGCCTTGAAAGGAAGGAAATTCCGCCGTTTTTATAGTTATTTCAAGGTGTTTTCATGCCTAAATAAAATGAAAGTACAAGCAGACTCAAATTTAAGAGCAAACGGCATCCCCTGGTGGTTCGGCGGAATGAGTTGCGTATAGGGAGGATTGTCTCTTTGATGTTTATTGCCACCCCTCATAGAAAGATTAAAAATATGGGAGAAATATGGGAAAATACCCTTATGGAATGATAGCGGGGTAGAATTGTAAAATACAGGGGAATCCAGGAAAAACAGGAGGGTTGACAGGTATGGTAATGGTACTTACAGTAAGTATGACTTTTCAGTACTCTTTCCACCACAGTAGGCATGCTGCCATCCAATGTCTTCAACAGTCTGTTCCTCTTTAACTGGCTTGAATAGAATCAAATATGGTTTTGTTGCTTTAGCAAACCTTTAGTCACAGTGATAACTATTGCTCCCAGGTGTGAAAGTTCAAATGTTTAAGGGGAGAGAGTTTATTTTTCGGTTTCTAGTCAAGTATCCAGACGGCACTAAGCCTGCAAAGACATGCAAATGTAGCGAGAACACTACAATGAAATACAGAATATCTACAACAACAACAAACAAAAAAACCCAAAGTTGAAAGACTTCTGTCATTTAATATGGATTAGAGGAACAGGGTGATACTTCTGCCAAACCCCCTAAAGCAAAACACTAGAAGAATGCGGTTAACATAGTGTGGATGGATATCGCGACAGATATATAGATGGATGGATGGATGTACATAGATAGATAGATAGATAGATAGATAGATAGATAGATAGATAGATA
>CAIGQZ010002445.1:8044712-8105687 GCA_903798205.1 Danio tinwini | reverse complement strand
TGTTAAATTACAGAAATTTACCATAAAATAGCAAATGTTAAATTACAAAAATTTACTAAAAAATAGCAGATGTTAAATTACAGAAATTTACTATAAAATAACGTCCGTTAAATTACAGAAATTTACCATAAAATAGCAGACGTTAAATTACTGAAATTTACTGTAAAATAACAGACGTTAAATTACAGAAATTTACTATAAAATAACAGACGTTAAATTACAGAAATTTACTGTAAAATTACGGCCGTTAAATTACAGAAATTTACTGGAAATTAACGTCTGTTATTTATAAAAAAAATTTCAAGCACCCCAGCTGCCGGGAAAAAAAACGTAGAATAATGGAATCTTTTTTACAGTGTACATATGAATAAAAGAAAAGTAAATTTTGATTGCATTCCAACTGTTAAGTGTGAACACACACTAGGGTGCTATGGATGCGCTGTCCCACATCTAGAGTGCTACATCCCACTCTTGTTGATAATCATTGTTTGCAGCAATTACCAAGTAGTTGGCAGTAAATGTCCTGTTACAGTGAGATAATCTCTGCACATCAGCTGGTAAGCCAGGATGGAGAATGATATTTGGAGAAACGTGGCATTTACATTCAAAGTCATGCTGTATTTTAAAAGGCACTGCTTGCCCTCATCAACCCATTTTTCATCAGTACCATGATGAAGAACCAAACTGCAACCAGACACAGCAAAACCCTAGAAGGGATAGTCTCATCCCTGCAAATGACAATGCTTTTATTATTTGTACCTATGTATAGAGCTTCAATATAAAAAGTTGTGGTTAGTATAGTACATTTCTGAAAATATGTATCTGAATTCTCTCTTTTTTGGGGGGATTTTCAGTCTCACATGTTGTTCTAAAGACAAAAAGATATGTTTGTACCATTTCAGTTAAACAAGTTTTATTAACTTAAGGGTTTTGTTGCATCTGCTCTCAGAAATGTGTAACTGTATGTCCCAGGTAGTCATTAAAAGACACTATGAGATAAGGACATACAGTATGATTTCTTTTGCACTTGGTTGTAGCATATTTCTTTGATGAGAGAACATAAATATATAACAAACTGTATTTTCTGATATGCTCACTAAGATCAACTATGAAGGTTAAAGTTTAAAATGCACATGAATAGCACAGTTACATTTAACCACAGTAAAAAATCTTAAAGGCAAATCATTTACTATTTAGGTTACAGATGTCAAGTGAATCAGGGTGTTTGTAGCATTGAGTAACTATTTAACCTGATTTATCAGTGGTTTAAATTTGTTCTTATTTTTGTTTATTTTGTTTTCTCTTCTAGTGGTAACCAGGGACCCCCCCCCCCCAAAAAAAAATAAAAAATAAATAAATATAATAAATAAATTATAAACACATAAAATTATTATTGTTATTATACAATTATTATTCTAAATAATAATAATTATTACTGCCGATTTATACTGGGGCACGTGCCCCAGTAAATTGGGTCTAGCGATGCCCCTGGTGGTAACACTTTACAATAACAGTACTCTCAGAAATAAATATACAGGAGCTGTCACTGGGGCAGTACCTTTTCAAAAGGTACATATTTGTACCTGAAGGGTCTATAATGGTACCTCCAAGGTACTTTTTAGGTACATTTGGTCACTAAAATGCACCTTTGAGGTATCACTGTGGACTCTTTTGGTACAAATATGTATCTTTTAAAAAGGTACTGCTCCAGTGACAGCTCCTGTACCTTTATTTCCGAGAGTGTACATGAATAATGATGTGTTAATTTGTAAACTAAACATTACTTTATTATAAACTAATGATAAGTTAATGCATGTGCTAATCATGAACTAACTTTAATGGCTACCTAAGAGGATAACGGCTTCCTTAATTTCTTGTTAGTACATGCTTGTTTGTTAATTTATGTATTAATTGCCAGGTTAGTTTATGTTTATTAATATAATTACTTTACTTGGAGCGCACATCTTCATTAACCTATTCTTAACTACCCATGAACTCCTTATGCATGCCTGTCTAGTGCGTTTACACTGAATAACAGAAAAGGGTTCTGTCAACATCAACAGTTTAAACACAGTTCATGAGCAGTTCAGGATGAGTTAATGATGATGTGTCCCTCCAAGTAAAGTCATGACATAATTATAGATTAACAACTCATAAGTTCAAGTTGGTTACATTTATCTTAAACTTAAATGTTAATTAATACATTAAATAACAACAAGTAATTAAGGTAGCCGCTATTTACACATGATCTCTTGTGGATTATGTTGTAGTTAGGGTTAGTTCATGATTAGCGCATACATTAACTCATCATTAGTTCATAATGAAGTAATGTTTAGTTTACATATTAATACATCATTACTCATGTACAAGTGTTACCGTAATAGTAAGTAGTAATAGTAACTGTTAGTAATCGTTATGCTAAATGTAAATGATAAATATTTAATTAGTTAAATTAATTAGGCAATTAGTTAAAATAATGTATAAAATTATAAATTAAATACTATCTGAAATAAAACAACTTTTTATTCCAATTTTAAGTGACAATTAGCGTAAATAATGGTAAATGTTATATGAAACAATAAATAAATCATGTTATTTCACATAACAAATCAATTTTAGATTTAATTAACTACAATAACCCTGGATCAAATCCCAGGAGAAGACCTTTTCTCTTATTAAACCACTTTTTAATTAGCCAATCTGACACATTTTCATGTGAATATTGATACTATATGAAACTTCGGAATGCAAATTCATATGGGATTTTCAAAAACAAATTGCATTCTTAAACTGAACCTAAACCTGTCATCAAAATAAATAAAAAAAGGCTATTATTATTTCAACCCAGATTTCATCTCTCCAGACATAAGGCATCCCTCATTGATCTCTATCAATAAAAGAAGCTTGTCACAATGTTTTAAACAGACTATATCTATTAAACTATCTATTCAATTGGAATAAAGAGAAACTGTGACTTCCCAAGTGGCTACATTTTCGTTTCTTTTTCACACAAGTTGTCTAGAGTTTTTCCTGTTGAAGACAAATCTGAAAAATTTTGGAAAGCAGCAGCCATTGACTTTCAGTGCTTCCCAAGGGTTTGAAATATACTTGCGGTGGTAGCCTGATTGAAACACACATTTTACCCACATCACACAAATAGTTAACTATTTGCAACAAAGAAAGCATAATTAGATTTTTAGCAATATTTTTATTTATTATGTCAATGGGTTAAAGTAATAAAGTAAAAATGCTCTTCAGGAGCCATGTGCAGCCACTGACAGATCAAATCTGCTTCTCACTCTCATTCAAGTTCAAAGTAAACTCGAATGCCAAAGCATTTTAGATATATATAAAATATGCAATATATTGACCTCATCAAATGATTAAAATATACACAGAAAATGAGAAGTACATTTTTGTAAAAAGGAAAACAGACAATATCTCTAAAAAATATATTAATTTAGTCATTTATAATTATTTAATGTTTCTCTCACGTGCA
Organism: Danio tinwini; assembly: GCA_903798205.1. NCBI lineage: Eukaryota > Metazoa > Chordata > Actinopteri > Cypriniformes > Danionidae > Danio > Danio tinwini. Next base: position 8,102,188 of record CAIGQZ010002445.1, on the reverse strand, counting down.
GTCAGCTGCGAAGCCAAGTGAAATATACTTGCAGTGGTATATTAATTACATTATATTAATTTAGTCATTTATAATTCGGCGAAGCCGAGTGAAAGTAGGCTTAAATAAAAAGGTAATGCAAAAATGCATACAATTAGCGACAGCTTTAGAAAGTTAAAGCAAAAGCCAAATCCTGGACATTATAGGAGATTTAGAAACCCTAGCCGGACTAATTTTTTAAATCCTAAAAAAGGCACGTCTCTGTGGGTGCTGTGGGTCTCTGCAGCATGTGCTATTGTCTGTTGGAGTGTTGACTGTTGTCGCGAACACGAAGACTACTACAAAACGGGAAAACAAGACTACTACTTTATCGATCGCAGATGTTTGGTTGTATTGAGCGAACACAAAAAAGTGTAAAAGTATGTTAATAATGTGTCATTAAATATACTAGGGTGGCCGTTAATATACCTGGGCAGCCTGCCTCAAAAAAGTCTACATATAGCCCTCTTTGCAGCTTTCTTTTAAATTATAGTAGGCCTACATAAAAATAGTGCCGGACTGTTTGTCAGTGTTTCATTGCTAATGTCTTAAATAAATAATTAGGCCTATTTAATTATTCATTTATTATTTATGTACAGTAATTAAGACATAAAATGAGGTAGTAAAATATAATCAACAACGAAAATGTAAAGGAAAACTGTAAATAAAAAACTTTATTTATTGACTGTCATAGTCCTATATCACTGTAAAATAACACTGTACATCTCTATATTTAGGCTAAAACACTGCTTTATTTATTTATTTAAGCCTACTTAATTGCATTTATGTTTGTACTTTCATTTTAGTTGTCTTTTATTTCTTAAATTTTACTTTCCAAAATGAATCCTCATTTCACTTAACAAGTTTACAATGATATTAAACTTGTTAACAAGTTTTTAATGATTAATAAAGGAATAATAATGCTTTGTTTTATTGCTTCATCTTCATTTACAAGTAGCAGAGTATTTACAGCTACTCTATAAGCTATTTCTGTCCGTTCATTTTCCGTCCCTTTGTGCCCGCTGGCGGTATAGTCGCAAACTGCGGTCATACCTAACAACATGTTCTTACTCTTTTAGAGCAGCGGCGGTACAAGGCGTGGCGGTAATGCTCATTTTAAAGTGTCACCCACTGTATGGGACTTTTATTGTTTTTTTAATTTTTTTTTTCCCCCCAACATTTTTCAGAATATCTTGTTTTATGTTCAACCGAAGAAAGAAATTACAACCACTTGAGTGAGAAACTTAAATTTTGGGCTAAACTATCCATTTAAATGGAATGGAGATGTTCCCATTTTTATTCACAAACTGTTGTTGCAAGATTAAGAGGTTTCATTTAAATTCATTTTTATTTTTTGCCCGAATGGAAGCATGTATGTAGTTCCTACTTGAACATCATTAACTTGACGTTAAACATTTTATTTTTGACTTCATAGAGGCAAAGAGAATTTTATTGCCAACAGGGACAGAAGTAGAACATTGGCAAAACAGCTTTGGAAAGCTGTAAAGCACAAGTGATTTTCAACATGTGGAAAAAACAAAACAAAACAAAAACAAACTATTAGTACTTTCAATACTCTTTCATCAGAGGTTGCCACAGCAGAATGAACGACCAAGTTATTCAGCATATGTTTTACACATCAGATGCCCTTCCAGCTGCAACCCAGTACTGGGAAACATCCAAACTTCCATTCACACACATACACTACGGCCAATTTAGTTTATTCAATTCACCTATAGCGCATGTCTTTAGACTGTGGGGGACACCGAAGCACTTGGAGGAAACCCACACCAACACAGGGAGAAAATGCAAACTTCACACAGAAATGCCAACTGACCCAGTCAGAACTCGAACCAGCGACCTTCTTGCTGTAAGGCGACAGTGTTAACCGCCGATATATTTCAATATTCAATCATAATTTTAATATTTATAATTGACAACATCTTGTTAGGGCTGCTTGATGTTATATAAAATGAACCCTGATGTAATATAGATTTTTTTTTTCTGCAATACAAATTGCAATGTTGAGTATAATTTCACTAGAAGTCTTGAAAGGCTCTATTTGGAAAGCATTTATTATTTTAGAGTCATTGGGATGATTTTGTAAGGGAGTGCAAATCGCAAAAACTATACTGTAAAAATATCTATTTAAAAAAAGAAACAAAATTCAAATGGGGAATACTATATATAGTTGATATCTGGTCACCGACCATAGTGAGAGGTGGCAGTAACGCACCAAAAAGTTTGTTGATGACCACTGGAAAACCGGTAGAAGAAGAAATCGTCATTCTCGCTGTCATATGGCTTAATTTTCATCGTTGACACAACAGCCTCACAACTCAGTGAATGCCGGTGCCGTCACTTATTGATTCACGATTGGTAAATGTGGCTACTGCGCTACTTGACTAAAAGAATAGCTTTGTTACTGAAAAGCTATTTGATTTATAAAGTAGCAACGCTACGGCCACGCTACTGAGAAATGTAGTTATAGCAGAATAGCACCGCTTTAATAAATGGCCTTAGCAGAAGGCATCGTGCATATCAAAAACAGGCAAAGCAACAGATTAATATTATTCAACATATTTTAAAGATTTAGATTTTAAAGGACATCTTTAGATGTGACCCCATTTGTAATCTTTAACATTTTCATAAGTAACTGTAATTTAATTACACATTTTTTCTCAGTAACTGTAACGAATTAAAGCTACATTTATTTTGTAATTAAGTTACGTAGCGCCGTTACATGTAACTAGCAATTTTACATTACAAGGAGAAAAAAAGAGGTGTTCTGTGATCAGAAATGTGGTTTTGGATTAGAAGAAGCAGTGAAGTGGGTTTCCAGTGCATTTTGAGGGCAGTTTTACTCTGCACCCTGCAGTGTGCTGTGAAAACAAGTGTTAACATGCTGGTTAACATCTGAATCAGGCAAGTTTGAAGAGAAAGAGCAACCCAGAGAAGACAAGCTCTGTACTGGGAATGCTAAAATAGTGTATTGTCACCAGCAGCATATTTTGTTGTACATGTTCAAAGAGTTATAGCAGATAAACATTTTGAGTATCCTGTACTGTGCTAATATAAGGGCCGTCTTTGTTTTGCTAATCGGAGCGTACTGCAAGCTTAATAAGTTACATTAATATTACAGTTTTACTGAAATACATTAGTTGTTAAATAAAAATGTAATGAAATGGGGGTGGGGGTTGAAAATACATAGGTTTTGTAAAAAAAAAGTATATTTTAAGGCTTTATTTCAACATTATTTGCTTGTAAATCTGACATTGCATTTGTATTTTGAAGGGATCCTCAACAGTATCTGAAAACATCAATTCAACAGACACGCCGGAGTCACAAGATGAGGTATTTGGTAAGAACATTTATTTATTTGTTTGTGGTTTATTATTGATATTTTTTTATTTCATCTGCTGCTGGTTCACCCGCCACATTTATTTTAAATGTTTGAATTAAATGTTTCAGATCAGAGATGTCTTTCAATTGCAAGTCTTTCCACTCAAATGTAAATTTCTAAACTATTTGCTTCAAAATATACATTAAAGGAACACTCCACTTTTTTTGGAAATAGGCTCATTTTTTTACTTTTCTAGAGTTGAGTTTTACAGTCTGTACATCCTGTAACGCTGAAATTAGATGTTATGGAAATGCGTGTTTTATATAGACCGTTAATAAATATTTATTTATATATAAAAATGCATCGATCCTTGTTTATATTGTTTTTATTTTATTCCTTTGTTTATTCGCAGATACAAAACTTGGATAAAAAAAGATTTTCTTTTCTAAAAGTTTTTGTCTTGTTTTCTAGTCCAAATATCTAAAAATTCTTAAATCAAGAAGTATTTTCTACTAAATAAAATAAATAAATAAATAAATACTACATCAAAAATAAGGTGTTATGGTGGTGCAATGGGTAGCACCATCGCCTCACAGCAAGAAAGTCTCTGGTTCTAGCCTCGGCTCGGTCAGTTTTTGCACTGGTTTCCTCCGGGTGCTCCGGTTTTCCCCACAGTCCAAAAACATATGGTATAGGTGAATTGGGTAAGCTAAATTGTCCGTAGTCTGTGTGTGAATGAGTGTGTATGGGTGTTTGCCAGTGACGAATTGCAGCTGGAAGGGCATCCGCTGTGTAAAACATATGATGGATTCATTCCGCTGTGGCGACCCCAGATTAATAAAGGGACTAAGCCGAAAAGAAAATGAATGAATGAATGACTGACATCAAAAATAAGTGAGTTTTTCTTTAAAACAAGCTAAATAATCTGCCAATGGGGTAAGTAAAATAATCTAGTTTTGCTTTGAAATAAGATTATTTTGCTTACCCCATTAGCAGATTATTTAGCTTGTTTTAAAGAGAAACTCGCTAAATTTTGATACATTATTTCAAAAACCAAGACTATAAATCCTACTTGATTTAAGAACTTTTAGATATTCGGGGCTCTATTTTAACGATGTAGACACAAAGTCTATAGCACATGGCTCAAAAGCATTAAAGACATGTCCGAATCCATTTTTGCTATTTTAAGGAATGAACAATACAGTTTGCGCCAGGCACATGGTCTAACAGGGTTGTGCTAATTCTCTTAATGAGTTATGGGTGTGTTTTGAGCATAACGTGCTTTAAATCAATCAGAGTCTCATCTCCCATTCTCTTTAATGGCCCGTTTCCACTGAGTGGTACGGTTCGGTTCGGTACGGTTTTATGGCTGTTTCCACTGTCAAAAGCCTACCGAACCGAACCATACCGTACCACTTTTTCGGCACCCTTTCAAAAGGGTACCACAGACTAGAAAGGGTACCAAAAGCTGGAGCTACACGCGCAGCTGAACGCTGATTGGTTTACAGAGATACGTCACGATCTCGTGGAGCTAGCCAGAATCAAAACAATGGAGCCGCCATGTTTTTAAATACACAGCCGAGACAACTATATGCATTATAATAACGAGTAATGGATGACCCGGGCTCAAAACAAACCTTGTCGTTGTCTTGATGAACAGCCACAAAGCCAAGAATCTGCCGTGTCCTGTTGTTGTTTTACGAGGCCATCTAAAAGTCTAAAAGCGCGATCGTGTCTAGATTTGATATATAGCGAACTTCTTGAGCTGAAGACAATAACGTGTGTGATTAATGAAGCGTCTTCGACATCTGATCCATTCAGAAAGAAAAGGACAAACGCGAGAGTGAAGCACAGAAAAAAGGAGAAGCCGACAAAACACAGGAGCAAATAGTTTCAGCAACCTGAACAATCTGCCATGAACAAATCATGAACAAACTGCCATGTTTATCATCACCTTTTGGACTATTATGAACTCGGAATGACGGAAATTCTCTCTAACAGAGGCTACATGTGCTGGTGAAGATTACAGACACAGATGAGAGGTTAGCTCTGACTGTGGGCTACTGTATACGTTGCGTGTTGTTTTTGAACTCAAATAAGGACTTAATGTATGCTGTGTAGTTTATCTGTAAGTGGTAACATATCGGATACTGTAAGGGTCTGTATGTGTTCATATATGTTGCATTTATTTATTTATTTTATATAATTGCAGACGTTACAGTAGGCTGTAACACTGTCACACTGTCATTGCTCTGCAGTTATAATCAAATCATGTTCATAGAAATGTTAGTAATAAACATTTATAAACAAGTATTAATATGTTTAAAGCATCTGTTTTGTTAGAAGAGCTTCTCATATAATGTGAACGAACTGTACAGCTTTACTGTAGACATTTATTCGAGTGAGAATGACATCGACTGAAACTCTCTGTAGTACACCACGCCCACCAAAAGGGTACCCTTTGTAATGGAAACGCAAGCTTGATAAAGGTGACTCCTACCGACCCGAACCGTACCGTACTGTACCACTCAGTGGAAATGAGCCATAAGAGTCAGTTGCGTCGCGCCATGGTACATTTGCTATTTACATGGCAGACTTTGTAAGTGGAAAAACGAAACGCTTCACTAGCGAAAAAACAGTTAAACAGAGCATCTGCAGCACGAGGATAAAGAACAAGCCTTCCATTCAGCCTTTCTACTTTCTCTTTACATTTACTGTTAACTTTGCTCCTTTACTTTTGTGAAGTAAGGAAACAGTGTTGCACGCGCTCCATTGAAGACATCCGTTAGTCTACATATTTAATTTAGTTTGTTAAGTGCAAAGATTTGTTTCAAAACTATTTCTAAGTTCAGTTCTAATATCCAGCAAACAAATAAATGAACAATAATAGCGAAGTGTGGTCAAAAAACTGAGTTATATCCAAACACACGTCCTATTCTTATTCCCCATATGGTGATGCATACGTCTCCAAAACACGACAGGTGGACAAATCTAAACGTGTTTTTATTAAAACAAATATAAATATGCATATAATAAATAATTATACTACTAATAATAGCAACATTATACAAATGCAAATCGTCATGAACAAACGGAAAAAAGCCCCCCTCCCCCCATTTTATATCTATGTAGAAAATAATATTTTTGTAACATTTTAATCCTTAATTTTTTGTCATAGGTAAAGATATTTGTGCATTGCTGTACATCCTGTGTGTATCAAGCCCGCATAGGCACTTAACTGACGTGCTCTGTGCTGGACTTTAGACCAGGTTTTAGTTGGTCAATAGCAAGGTCTATTTAAATTACTCAAAATAGCAACGCGCCTTAACACGCCTCCTTTGTAGACCAGCACACCCATGAGTCCACAAAGTGATGTAAATGGATTTGCTTTTTTAACAATGTGACAAAACGTGAAAATTACAGATGCACTGATCTGAAAATACCAACAAATCATATGCTAAACACGTCTTGCACCTTATTGCGCCTAAATTGCAGTGTAATTATTATTTTTTTTTTCTTTTTACCATTTTATGTCATTTTAACAAAAGTGCAATTCATATTAATAACTGTGATACATTTCTCCACTATAATCATGATATAACATTATATCTCTTGTGACAGAAATGCATCACTGTAATATTCTCCTCATAAAATATAATAGCTTGCTTACTATACTCTGTTTTGTATTGGCATACCCAGTAATGAAAACCAAGGAGTACAGTAACAATAACAGCTGTGTTTTTTTTCTCTCTACATGTGTGTTTTTGAGTGAGTGAGTGAGTAAGCAGATGACACAGTGGTGTTTCTCCAGCATGTTGAAGGTTGCTGGAGCTTACACCAGCTGGCACAGGCTCCAGAGAGACTGCTGCAGGCTTCGGCCTCCATATTCACAAGCTGATATTGTTCAGAAAGCTCGTCCGTCACTGCCTCACTGTTCACTGCTTAAACCTCATTGTTCTCTTTCTCTTTCTGTAGAGAAACCATTTAATTAGAGTCGATTAGTCCAGTGATTCTAACTATTATCTATTATACGAAACATTTTTTACCTGATTATAATTAGACATGAAGTAGGAAAGTGGCATTTATTGTACTGCGGTAAAATGCAATTAGAGCAGTCTTTTTTGTTGTTGTTCTGTTTCTTGAATTATGTTGTCATGACAAAAATGAACAAAAGCAAATTAAATATTTGAGATTTAGCAATTTCAACTCTTTATATGACAAATTTTAGTGGTGTAACGGATCACAAATCTCACGGTTCAGATCACATTATGGTTTTTGGTTTTAACAAACAGAACTGAGAACCTGTAATTTTATTACAAATAAAATGAAGAAATAATCAGCTGAATAAAAATAAATTGTAAAATATTCAGTGCTGTGAAAAATTCACTGTTACTACTGTTGCTAATCATATAAATTTAACATCATAATTTCTACAAGCCATATTTATTTTTAGTCTCATTTTCAATAAACGACATATAAAACGTCATGTTTTATTGCTAGATGGATCATTTTTGAAGAATTATTCAGTGGCATATTTTTGATGGCTGGTGTCGCCACCTGTTGGTTTAATGCTGTAATTGATGCCTACAACTTTCATTTTTGAGCATCAAGTTAAATGCATATGATGGTGATTTTAATCTTTACCAAAAACATCAGTGGTTTTATCTAAACTATAAACTGTTATTCCAGTACTTCTGTGTTTATCGACTGTTTGTAAACTAAAAATCGAATCTCTTTCTTGATTTTTGCGTTTTACAAACACAGATTTGAATGCAGCGATTCAAAGGATTAATAAACATATGCAAATCACCATCATTTATAGTTTATGTTGTGTGGGTGTTGAAATGCCGATCTTTTAATGATTAATCGTGCAGCTTACACTGAATGCATTAATGCAGCTAAACAAGTAGTGACAGAAAACACCTTTAATAACCTAAGAAACCCACCACATCCCGAATAACCAACCACAACTTCTTCTGTCATCATTATATTTTACAAGAGAGCCTAAATGTGTTCATACATGTGATTTGAATGACATGAGAGGCGATCTATCTGCGATCGTTACAAATTTATGATTAATCTAAAAGTAAAAAAAAATCACCTGTGTTCCAAACTATGGGTTTTCAACTGTGATCCATTACACCCCCAACAAGTATTAAATCCAATCGAAAACGTCTCCAAAAAATTGCCACACTGCCACTTTAGCTCTCAAAAGACAAATTCAATAGGACAACATTACAACCTACAGTACATGGTCTTCATCAGGTCACAAAGGAAATACAAGAAAGACTCAAGATATAGTAAAACTACACCTCAATAATCACCCCAGGTAACCGATGACTAAGTAAATAAGAAAAATACAAGATAAAAAAACACAGAAAACAACTGAAACAATATTTACATGCATACATGCATACATAAATGCAAAAACACATATAATTACAAAAAAAGTAGTGATGTGTGACACCACTGGTTTCCGATCCGATACCAAGTCAAATGAATGTGAGTATCAGCGATACCAATCCGATACCGATACTGCCCAAAAATGACTCACTTCAGCCTCCACATCAAAGTTCCTGAAAGCAAAGAAGGTCAAGGTGCTCCAGGATTGGCTAGCCCAGTCACCAGACATGAACATTATTGAGCATGTCTGAAGTGAGATGAAAAAGGCATTGAAGATGAATCCAAAGAATCTTGATTAACTCTGGGAGTCCTGCAAGAACCCTTGCCATTCCAGATTACTTTATTAATAAGTTATATGAGTCATTGCAGAGATGTATAAATGCAGTCTTCAAAGCTCATGGGAGTCATACACAATATTAATTATTTTTCCACTGCACCATGACTTTATATTCTATACTGTACATTATTTCTGTTAAGTAATAGGACTTTTGTCTAAGCAAAGTCAGACCTTACTGTCCTAATTAAAGAATTAAAAATCAAGACATGATCATGTTTAATTTTGTTAAAAAAAAAGCATAATCTAGAGGCCTTTGCCTTTCATATAAGCCACTTCTGATACCAAATAATCAACTAGAAGTCAAGTTATGTAAATTTGTTGTTTCTAAAACTAAAATATTTTTAAATTAATTAGAGCTACATCAGATATATTGAATATGTCTCACAAAAATACAATTCAGTTATCTACCTTATTATTTTCCTATTTATCCTTGTAAAACAGCTTTGACACTAAAGCTTTATACTGTAGAAATGGGGTTATTTGACTTGACATTAGATTATAAGTCAATTCTGTTGCCATATATAATAATTGGACAAATAAAATTAATCTGTACACATACTCTGAATCAAACTTAGAAAGCAAATTCATCAAACATATCAAATATATGGTACATCTCTAGTCTTTCTGTACAAAGTTTTAAACCTTTTCTAAATACGACAAGTGTAACTTATTTTTGTAGTTGTTAAAATTTTTCTTTCTGCTTTGTCTGGCATGTAGAAAGTGAGACGTGCTGAAGAAATAGCTGCTGAATGCTCAATGACAATGAAACAGACAAGGGACTGTCTTTGGGGTCTGTGGGCGCTCCCGGGCCCTCATGAATGCAGCTATAGAGAGGACTTCATGCAAGGGTGGGAGGCCTGGACACAGACCGCATGCCTGTAGCCCCTCTCCGAGACATGCTTCCCGTGCCTCGGTCCCACTGCTTCATACTGTGTGGGTCTGTTTGTTGCGGCAGAGCTGTAGCTAGGTTAGGTTAACATTTCTTGGAAGTCTGGTTATTTGACCTTCAGATTGTTCTTTATGTTTCTTAATGCACTTTGCCACAATAATAAAACTATCTGCCTAATATCCTGTTGGTCTAGCTCTTAATGCTGGAATCCTAAATAAAATAAACTACTCTGAACATGTTCTTTGTATATGGCACCATGACATAAGCAGTGGCAGGGTTGTCAAATCCAAAGGTTGTAGGGTTTCTGGTATATCATGTAATTTTAAAAGGAATATTCCAAACATTGAAAATCAGGGAATTTCTTTTGTCCAAGTCATGGAATATCAGGGATTTTTGTTTGTTTCTTTGTTTACTGGATTGTACAGGAACAATTTCTGAATATCGAGCCTAAAATTACTGATTTTGCAGTGACTTCTCAAAATATGTGGCATTTCTTGTCTTAATTCTTTTTTATTACTATTATTTTTTTACCTCAAGAGTAGGTATGCTCCGATCAATTGGCCGAAGATCGGTATCAGCCGTTAATCACATTTCATGACTTGATTGGTACTCGCCAATCTGGCCAATCTTTCATTTATTCTCTTAGGTAAGGCGAGATCTTCCCTTAAGTTTCATACTTGGAGGGAAAATGTGCATAATGCATAAAGCTTAAACTATCAGAATCGGTATTTGGTATCGGCCATGGTACCACTATGACAAGGAATTGATACTCGATATCGGCTTTAAAAATCCTGATCAGAGCATCCTTACTCAAGAACCATTGGTCTCTTCAACACTGAGAGAAACAAAGAAAGTGTTTAGCTCTTAACCACAGAAAGCCTACTACATCATATTTGATACATGAATGACTCTAAATGATCAAATACATTTTTTGAAGAGGTGTGCATCAGTGTACAGCAAAGGTTTAGCAAAAGCTACACCAGACCATCCATGCACACTTAATGCAAAAGTATAAATTGACCTTAACACACTTGCCTATTATTTTCAAATAAGTCTAAGGACTCTTCAATAAGGGTAGGAACTAACCTAACCTATTTGGATGGCAATCTCAAACATGATACTATGTGTCTGACATAATCATGCTCAGTCAGATGATAATAAATATGTTGGATTTTCAAATCTGGTTAGTGAAATCCACTTTCTTACAGAATTTATATCTAATCGTGATCAACAGCCAGTAGGTACTGTCATTTGGTTGGAGAAAAACATTTCTGGATTCGAATGGCTAGTCACCAACTACACACTGCAAATTGTGGAAATACCTTATGTCCTACTGAGAAACATTTACTGTGTGAACAGGAAAAGATATGGACAACATGTTTTAAGTCCTGCAAGTTGTGAGAGAACATTCATGGATCAGTTTTATTGGTCCAGCACATCCCATAGAAGCAAAGACATCTGGCCAAGAGTAAGACCAGCATCTTTATTTCAAACTTTTCCTGAATTTTTACAATATGGCATAGTGCCAATATGCTGATAAAAGAGGCCAATGATATCAAGGATAACATCTTGCATCAAGGCTGTATGAGGGTTGCAACAATCCACTGGCAGGTGGTATGGCACAAAGTAACATCCACATAAATGCCTTGACCCAAGGTTTCCCAGCAGGACATTTCTCATAGCATAACTTCTACCAAAAGCTTATCCTACCACAGCTAAATGTTTCACACAAATCAAAACATGCGTCCGATGTAAAACAAAAAACAAAGCAACAACGAGTAATCAACAAAAATTATTTCTCTTATGTAGTGGAGAAGGGTCTTTGTGGGCATAGTTTTCTGTCATGGCCAGATTTATGTTTTTAGTAAGATTGAGCTATAGTAGCCATTCTGTGTGATTGGATACAGGCTAACCTTGGGGGAGTCTTGGACTCTAATGGCCCTGTTGACGGGTGACCGCTTGCCCTTCCTTGTGCTGCTTCTGTTGGTAATTACCACTGCATACCAGGAACACCCCACAAGACTTGGCATTTTAGAGATGCTGTGACCCAGTCATCTAGCCATCATTATCTGACACTGGTCACAGTGATCTTTTTACACTTGTGGTTCGGGACATTGGTGTCCATACCTGATCCAGAAGCTAAACTACCACAGTTTTTAACTCCAAGCAGCTTCAACTCATTTGCATATAACAAGATAATTAGATGTTAAAAAACCTAGCACATATTTGAAAGTTTCTGTAGAGAGATCAGGTTTTGATCTTCTATTGGTCTAACGCAATCACTTGATGCGATTTTGCAGGTCAGAGTTCGCCAAGCTTGAACTTTTCAATGTAGCAACATGCGAAACTTGTCGCATGAGCTTGTGTTACCGGTCTGCCACATTCGCATGTGTATGAATGGAAGTCTATGGCATGAAAAGTGCAGTGCGACCACTGCTTGAGACTGAAGACCTTGATTAGCAAGTTCAGGTGTGTGCAATAAGGGTAGGAGTTAACCTCAAAGTCCCTCCAGAAACAAGTTTGGGCTCCCCTGTCTGAAGTCCAGCACACACTGTGTGATTTTAATAATCCTAAATGATTGTTGCATGTCATTCTGCACGAACATGATCTCAGTTGTCATAATGCAAGACTGAGCAACAGTTAAGACTCATCAAAAATGGCCACGTGAGAAAACTCACCTGGATGAACATGTCAAACTAATGATCAAAGATCACAGATTTTTGCCTAGGATTACAGGGATCTTTTAGGATTTCCCAAATTCCTTAATTTTCCACAATAATTTATTGGTTCAGCATATCCCACACATGCCAAGAAATCTGGAAATTGGAAATTTGAAGGCCAACATCTTGAACTCTGTCCTATTCCTCAAACCATTCCTGAAAGATTTGCAGTGTGGCATTGTGCCGTATCCTGCTGAAAGAGGCCACTGATATCAGAGAAAAACATTTGCATAAATGGGTGTATGTGGTTTGCAACAATCTATAGGTAGGTGGTATGGTTCAAAGTAAGATCCACATGAATGCCTTGTTCCAAGCTTTACCAGCAAAACATTGCTTCGAGGATAACACTGCTTCTGGCGCCCTGTCCTCAACCCATAGTGCATCCTACTACCATACTTTCTACAGGTAAATGACGAACGTACATCTGGCTATGCAACTGATTTAATGAAAACTTGATTTAACAGACCAGGCACAATAAACAGGGGTCTTTATGGGCATACGTTCCTATCGTGTCAACAGTTTGAGCTGTATTAGCTCTTCTGTGTGATTGGACCATGCAGGCTAGACTTTGTTCCCTAAATGAATAAAAGAGTTTTTGTCTCCTATGACCTTGCCCTTCTTTGCACCAATTTTCTAGGGACTTGCCACTTCAAATCAGGAAAACCACACAAGACTTGCTATTTTGGAGATTCTGTGACCCAGTCGTCTTTCCATCATTATTTGACTGTTTTCAAAGTCATGTCAATGTTTTGGCTCACCCAAATTTCCTGCTTCCAACACATGAAATTACAAATCTTCCCACTGTTCAATCAATGCTTACTTTATCCCACTACTTGGTGGGTGCCGTTTGCAATGATGCAATCATTTCTATTTACCTATCAGTGGTTTTGTTGTTGTGGTTGTTCAGTTTATACTGTAGGGATATTCTACACAGTCTTCACTCTTCCAAAACAGAACAGTTAGAAAGAGAATAACTGACTTACTCCCAGGGTCCACACTATGTTGGTTTCATAACATCAATTTTTTTACGAGGTGGGTCGTTAGCTCAATGCTCAATCCCCAATCTGGAGGACCAGGACATACACACATACACTACGGACAATTTAGCTTACTCAATTCACCTAGCACATGTCTTTGGACTTGTGGGGGAAGCCAGAGCACCCAGAGGAAATCCACGACAACACAGGGAGAACATGCAAACTTCACACAGAAATGCCAACTGACCCAGCCGGGGCTCGAACCAGCTACCTTCTTGCTGTGAGGCAACAGTGCTACCCACTGTGCCACCATGCCGCCAGAAAGAGAGTAACTACCAATTTTCAAAGACATCTAATAGACATCCTAACATGGACGTGTTGGCTAAAACAAGGGAACATTTAGACTAGCAGTGAAGATCTAATAGACATCTTGCAATAGTCTAACTCAGGGGTGGCCAAACTTGATCCTGGAGGGCTGGTGTCCTGCATTGATTAGCTACAACTTTCTTCAACACACCTGCCTGGAAGTTTCTAGTATACCTAGAAACAGCTTGATTAGCCAGTTCAGGTGTGTTTAATTGGGGTTGGAACTAAAATATGCAGGACACCAGCCCTCCAGGACCGGGTTTGGGCACCCCTGGTCTAACTAGTCCAGATATTAAACAGACTTTATGTGTAGTCAATCATTCATGTTTATTTAATAATGGTCGTTTTTTTGGACAATTGTTTGAGACCTATTAGATTTTCAATGACAACCCAAATTTAGCCTTGTTTAAGGTAAAGTAAAGAGTAAACCAGCACAAACAAAGCACATTAAAATGGTAGGGCTGAATGTGGGTCAGCTGGGGGCCCGAGAGAAAGCCAGAATGACCTATAAACATTATTTTAATATCTGAAAAACAAAAGCAGCACAATTTTATTTTGCAGCACAAACTAAACTACTGTTTTGCTGAGGTTTTGATTAGGGTGGGGGGCCAAATTAACAGAGGTCGAACCATGTTGTAGATTTAGTGATAGGTAATTGAGAAAAAAAAGGAAGAGCCTATTCAATTTTATTTTTCATGTTCAACCATTTGTCTGAGAAAATAAATAAATAACAAAACCCAAAACAGAACTTTGATATTTTCACTAGTCCTCTTATACTTTTGATCACTCTTTAGGCTTCTTTAAAGAGCCATTCAAACCAGCCACACCTTGCAAGTACTTCAGATATCAGATGAGTTTCACTTTGCAGAGAATTCATAAAATCCAGCCCGGGGAAGTTATTACAGTCACACTGTTTCCTTTGTCCTTCTACAATAACTTTGTGATGGGACAAAGAAGCACTGTAAAGAAACACTAGAATTCAGATTCTCTTGTGTTGCGTGGTACAGTTACGGCTTTGTCTTCTTGCACTGGGTTCAAACCTGACGACCTCCTGAGGAAGCACAGCTCAAGATCTCTAAACATTTAAAGTTTTAAGGATAAAAACTTACAGCCAGTAATGTTAATGCAATAACCATTGCAAGGTTTCTGTAATATCTCATATTTAATACTAGAGGGTGACGATGCAATAGAAGAGTTTTTAAAGTGGACTTTGTGAGTCGAGGGGTGGGGTAGGTGATGACAATGATCTTACTGTGGACATTCAGATAACTCTCGTTGTATGTGTATGTGTGTGTGCAGGCCTGGGGGAGGCAGACCTCAACCAGAACAATGGCTGCTCCAGCAAGAGTCCAGTGGTGACTGACTCCATGAATGCTGAAGTACATCACAGCAGCTGGAACCAGCCAAACACAGTCGACCCTAATGCCTCTGGGCCACGCCCACATTTGGTCCGCCTCTTTTCGCGAGATGCCCCAGGTCGCGAGGACAACACCTTCAAAGACCGTCCCTCTGAGTCTGACGAGCTGCAGACTATCCACGAGCACGGCGGAGCTGGATCAGAGTGCGAGTCCGAGGGCACCGAGTAGAACTAGAACTTTCCTAACTCCAATTTCCGTGGGACAAAAAAGCACCGCTGCCGAGATTAGAGCAAACACTCAATATGGCATCTGCAAGCTCTTCGCAGTCAACATTCAGGCTGGGCCGTACTAAGAAGAATCCTACCGTTATGGATCAGATCGGAAAGTTCTTTGGAGGGGAGAAAAAGAAGAAGGGGAAGGTGAGGATTTGAGCAGGCTTGGTTTTAATTTAGCATTCACTTGAGCCTTTACTACTGTTCTTTATTTGCTTGACCTGCAGTTATCGTTTGATTATTATCAGATGGCCACCAGTAAATGGTTTGTGTTGTATTTTTTTGTTTGTTTGTTTGTTTGGCACCTTTAATGTTTTGATATCTTACGAATCGAATACAAGCAAAACTATATTATCCAGTGTTGAATATTTTGGTTTGTTATGGGATTTTTACTGTGATTCAGGGATTAAGGATGACGTGTGAGAATTGTTTATAAACAACATGACTTTTATAAAAATGTATTTGAGACGCCTGTACAGGAACAAAATCGAGTGTTTTTACAACTTTTCACTGACAGTTCTGTGGTAACCAGCAAAAGATGGTACGTGTGGTATATTGTACAAAGAAATTTAACGGTACTATGTATGATACAATGACAATTTCCACATATATATGAGCTTTTCTTATGTGACTGATAAATATCATAGATTTTATAGCATTTTCGAATCTAATGTTATCTTATAGCATCACCATGGCATTGAGGGAGCACCTCAGGGTTTTCCGTGGTACAAAATGACAGCTCAGCTTGGTTCCTAAAATGAATTTTTCATAGTATTTGGAAGTGATCTTTAACAGTTATGCTTTGCGGAAATATGCAATTTCTAGAGCCTTAACCTTTACGACAAAAAAAGAGCGGGAGATAAATAAATAACAGTTCATTGATAAACACCAAAGTTCAGATATTTTTTTTGGATGGGGAATTTTCGGGAAAATGTGAAAAAGATATCTCAGTGATGTACGTAATGTGACCTTATTTTTAAAGTGCCATATGTTGGTTAAAAGCTAAAGTTGGGGAATTGCTAACATGTGTAGCATCTAACCTTTATTAAATAGTTTTAATATACCTAATCTTTTCATTAGGAACAACGTGACAAAGACGTTGTTATAGTTCCAGGTGTATAATAGTTTATCACAGACCTCCATTTTGCTGCTTCAACTAGACTTTTGAAAATGCCTCAGGTTAATTATCTCTCTCATGTAACAATGTGATCTGTAAGTGTTTAATGCTTCAGTAGTAACCCCTATAGATTGTGTGTTGTTTGTAACATTCTGTACGAGTTTGTGTAACCCAGAACAACCCTGAAGCTGTTCCTAAGCCTGATCCTGTCTTTGAGCTTTTTTTTTTTTGACATTTGTTGCTTGATTAAAATCTATCTAACAACATGAACGCTGACTTTTTGGTCTGTTTGTTTAGAAACTGCGATGTTTAGATTGTGGTTTTAATCAAAAATTCGCTAAATCGCAAAGGTGAAGTTTCTTGAAGTGTCGTTATAGCAATAGTTTAGCCACTATTAGTCACTATTTACTCACATTCAAACTGTTTTAAACCTTATTTGACCGCAAAACAATATATTCTGAAGGATGTTAGAAACCTGCAGCCACTGACATCCATAGCGGAATGAAACACCATGGAAGTCAATGGCTGCTGCTTTCCAGCACCATTCAAAGTATCTTCTTTTGTGTTGAACAGAAGACAGAAACTCAAACATGTTTGAAACAAGTGGAGGATGAGTAAATGATAGGAGAATTAGCATTTTTGGGTGAAATTTTTGTTCAAAAGTCTAATTTATTTGAATGGTGTATTTCCCAATGCACACAATTTTAAAGCCTATTCACTGAATGCCATATATTAACTCTAATGCTTGATGTTTTATTCAAGTTTGGGCTCAGCGGTCTGTAATGTTGTTATAAATGATCATCCAGATTATTACAAATCCAAATATTTGTGAGTTTTAGTATGTGATAGGCTTTCTAAGTGTAAGTAGCTACTATCACAGCTAATATTAATACAAATTATTATGCTGTGGGTACAAAGCAAGTTAATAATAGTACATTTTTACTGTAGTGTGGCTGTTAAATATAGATCCGATCAGTTTTTAAAAAGTTCAGTTTCAGATTGGCATCTTTTTATCAATATTTACAGGATGCTTATGAAATGATTTAAAACGTGCTGTCTCTTCATAGTGAATATATTTATGAGTTTCAGTTGAGTCAGATTCGAAAGGCTTCCTGCAAAAACGGTTGCCAGATGATTAACATTTAACTAACAAGCATTAGATCTACTTTTCCTATCTCCGCAAAGCCTGTTGTTTTTAGTGGATTATGTGTTAATGCTGAGGACAAGAGGGTTTCGGAATGTTATCAGTTTAAGGGTTACTATTATTGCCTTTGGCACAGAACACACTAGACAATTTTCAAATCTTTCAAATATTAACATGCCCCTACTATGCTTTTTGTTTAATACAGTGGTCCCTCATTAATCGCAGGAGTTGCGTTCTAAAAATAACCTACAATATGCGAAATCCGCGAAGTAGTCCACTGAATTTTTTTTTTTTAATTTTATAGATCAGGGGTGTCCAAACTCTGTCCTGGAGGGCCGGTGTCCTGCTGAGTTTAACTTGCGTAACTTGCTTCAACGCACCTGCCAGGAAGTTTCTAGTATATTTAGTAAGAGCTTTGCTGCGTCCCAATTCGCATACTATCTGTCCTAAATGGTATTTAAAAATAGAATTAGTATGTCCCAAATCATAGTATGTCGAAAAGTGTACGCCAAAGGTTCCCGGATGGTTTACTATTTCCGGTCAAAATGTTAAGTGTAGAAGCGTCCATACTCTGACCGCTGACATTGCCCACAGTACATTGCGCGTTGG
This sequence comes from Danio tinwini, assembly GCA_903798205.1. Lineage (NCBI taxonomy): Eukaryota > Metazoa > Chordata > Actinopteri > Cypriniformes > Danionidae > Danio > Danio tinwini. The sequence continues at coordinate 8,083,635 of CAIGQZ010002445.1, read as the reverse complement.
ACGTGAAATCGATCAGAACTACCAACACGGGTGAAAAGTGTAAACAAACTACAAACATGATGCGAGACCAACTGTCAAGTAGAGAGACTTCTGTAAAGATGTTTGTATGACTGTTAATTAATATCTTGCCCACTGGAAAATATTTAAATCATGTTTTCTGTGTTATTTCATCTGCAACAACAATACTGAACTTATATAAAGACATGTTTGGACATTAACATCTGAATGCATAAATATCCAAACACCTGAGGAGATTTCTCTGCATGAAAGACTTGTGAATGGCAGATTAACCTGCTGCTGCTTCTCTGATAAGGTAGGACATTAAATACGACAGAAATGTGGAGGATTGACAGGGCTCATAACTAAGCAACATAACGATCTGTTAATGAGGAGGTAGTGTGTCCCAAAGCTTGCATATTCTTCTGTTACACACTCAAAAGTATGTATTCTTCCTTCACAAAAAAGTACATACTTTTAGGGCGTAGTATAAGTATGCAGATTGGGACGCAGCACTTGATAAGCTGGTTCAGGTGTGTTTGATTAAGGTTGGAGCTAAACTCTCCAGGACTGAGTTTGGACACCCCTGTTATAGATGTTTTAAGGCTGTAAACCATCACTACACACTTTTTCTCACACAGGCATTAACATTTTTCCTGCAGTCACTGATCCGCAAAGCTGATTCCATGGTTATGATGGTCTTTCTGCGGACAGTTACATCCATTTTTGCATCTTTGTTGAAGCTTATTGCTGCTGTCGTCCTTATGTTATTTCCCTCCTCCTTTATGTAACGAACCGACGATGTATTTATTCCGTAATGGCGCCCTACAGCCGCGTAACTTCTACATTTAGTCTGTCCAGAAGTCCAACTTTTTGTTCGATGGTTAGCATCTTCCTCTGCCTTTTGGGTGCTACAGCAGGTGCCTTTGACAGTGCAGAACGTTTCGTCGACATTGTGGGGTTTGTTGGGCAGAAAACTTGCAAACATACAGTACAGCACTTCAGAGTCACACTGCTAGCGATCAAAGATTTATGTAAATTTGGCAAGCTAAACGCATTCTGTACTGTACAGGAGACGCGGCACGGAGGAGATGATCTACAGCAGTGGTCCCCAATCTTTTTATCACCCCTGGACAATTTTACCGTGGAACAGGGGGTGGGGGGATGGGTTAGTTCATAGGTTGCTAGGCGACCATCAACCGTTTTCTCAGAGAGTGCACTCACAGCATTCATTTAATTGGGTGCGTCTGGAAGGCGCGAGTGTGTCATGCAGCTTGCGTGCGCAAGCCGAACACCTCTATTGAAAGTTATGAACTTACATGAACTCTAGAAAAGATGCGATATGCGAACAACCCCTAAAAGACCGCCATCATTTGCGATCTTCAGCAGTCGATCTTCTTGCACTGACATGCTGGATTCACCTGATTTGTTGACAAATGGGTTGCGGATCCATCCCTTGGCAGTTCGCGGGTCCTTCACTGGACCTTTTCCCCTTAGCAAAGAAACTTTCCAAAGACGTCTGTTTCTTACTCATTTTGCTAGCTTGTGGGTTAAATTTTGCCGCTCAAGTGACTGAGATGTAATCAAGAGAATACGGTCATTTTTCAAAATAAAAGATTTTTCAAAATAAAAGATTCAGATTCAGATAATACATAAAACAAATGATTTCTTGTTTTCAATTGATCCATGGACCAGTACCGGTAGTTAAGGACCACTGGTCTACAGCCAATCAGGACGCAGAACACAATGCGCTATCAAAAAAAAACATGTCAAATTGCACACAAAAAAAATCAACGAAACTGCGGGGCTGCGAAAGGTGAACGGTGTTATAGCAAAGGACCACTGTATTACCTATCAAGCAGTGTGTGATGTAGCTGTTAAAATGACTTTTTTCAGCTTTTTTAAACTACTTATTTAAAATAAGTTGAATCAACACAATTCTTTTGTTTTTTTGGGACAACTTGAATGTTTTATGTTTAAACAACTTAAACATGTTCAGTTAACTAAATCTATTTGTGTTGGGCCAACATTAAGGAATTGTGTGGAACCCAGGATTTTTTTTTACAGCGTCCAAGTGATTTGCCTCACAGCAAGTATGTCACTGGTTAAATTCCTTACTGGACCAATTGACATTTCTGTGCGGAGTTCCCCGGTTTCCTCCCACAGTCAAAACACATGCGATATAAGTAATTTGACCATACCAAATTGCCACTACAGACTACCTCTTAGTAAGCAGTATATCTAACCCTATAATCTGTAATTAGCCATAAACAAGTCAGGGGAGTTCATCGAGACCTTCCTGAGCTCAAACTCCCCTCTCGCCCTGCTAATAGGAGGGAGCCTTATAAGCTCAGGGCTCTCTCCCAGAACAGCTTGCCAAACAAGCTTTATTATCAATCAACAGCTAAGTGTGAACTCTTGAAATGTATAGTATGAGAAAACAAAAGTATTTTTGACCACATTTTTTTATGTGCCATTATAGAGGCACTTTACAACCTCGGGCGACCACAGACCAAAGTATGGTTTGGTGGGTTGGGAGCAGTGAAGTAATCACATATCTAAACATAATAATTCAGTAATCACATGACTGACATTGCATTACTGAAATTTATTCAAGAAAAAAAGTCTCAAATCAGGCTACACCCCTGTTATTAGGGTAATGTAAATTAATAATCTGGGCCATTGGACTTCCATAGATTGACAGGAGGGCGAAATAGAAGATTAAAGATAGTTCACTCAAAAATTGAACCAATTACTTGCCTTTCACTTGTTCCAAATAATTGTTTTGCACAATTTTGGAAACTGGTAGCCATAGACTTTTTAATAATACTTACTGGATTACAACATTCTTCAAAATATCTTCTGAAATTCATAAAGGTTTGAAATCACTTTAGGGTTGAAAGCATTTTAATTTTTGCGTGAACTATCCCTTTAAATCAGCCTGAACTCCTGTAGTGTGAGCCCGGATTTAGCAAAGCAAATATAGATCTTAATAACAGTGTAAAGGAGAATTTCCCAATCCTGTTCCTGGAAGCGGACAAGTTGAATCAGGTGTGTTTGGTTAGGAAACATTTAAAAATGTGTACTATTGGTGTGCCTTCAGGAACAGGGTGGGGAAATAGTGGCATAAAAGAATGCAAGGGGGAAGTTACATTGATGGAACAGTGAGAGGAAACTGGAGATAATGCCATACTGAACATTTCAATAAAACAATGATAGTACAATGTATAGCCTCTGTGTTTGATTGAAATTTTTTCAAAACCTCTTTTGTGAGAGGTTTGATGGGAGACTCTCAAGGTGTTCATCCTGCTTAAGAACAGATATTATGTAAAGAATTTTGAAGATTTTATTTTATAGACTATTTTAAATGAGCAAACCAAAAAATAAGTATTCTGACCATTTAAAATTTATTTTTATTTTTAACACATCTGAGAGATTTCTGTTCCTCCTAGTCTTTTATTGCCCAACCACCTAACATTTATAGCACAAATAGATTTAATGTAGGCTTTTATGCACATATTTAAATCTGATCAGTAACTACACTGTAAAACTTAGCCGTAAATTAACACTTTACCATATTTTGTGATTCATGTTTATTAATATTTATTATTACTATTTTTTATGCCTTTTAATTGCATTGTGCGACCTTGATCTTTCCTCCAACAACTTTTGATGTTAAAAAAAGTTTTAAAAAGTGACATTTATTGACATTTGTAATAGTTTGATGTGATATATTGCCTGGTTTGGTGTTGTAAATCACAATACAATAAACTAGTAATAAACTGCCAGCAATTTGTCTGTTATTTTACAGACCTAATTCTTTATATATTATTAATTATACAATGTATGTTTCAAATTATAAAATGCAAATATATAAAAGTCAACAGAGCAGAGTTAAGCGTCCCATAATACAATTCACAAACTTAAATTAAGAAAAACTGTAAATCATGAAATACGAAACCTGCTAGTTAACAGATATGTTTTACAATGTACACTCTCAGAAATAAAGGTATGTGAGCTGTCACTCGGGTGGTACACATTTGTATGTAAAGAGTCCATATTGGTACCGCAAAAGTATATATTAGTACCTACAAACTTTAAGAAGAAGACTTTTGTACTTTTTAGATACTAATATGTACCCTTGAGGTATTAATATGGACCTTTAAGGTACAAATTCATATCTTTTGGAAAGGTACCACTTTAGTGACAGCTTGCGTACCTTTATTTCTGAGAGTGTATGCAGTGTATATTATACCCAAAAATAATAATTATGTGCAAAACTAGAACATTGCATAAAACCTTTGTGAACGAAAGCAGTTTCCATCCAATGAGAACAAAAATTGCCATTTCCTGACGAAACTGGTGCCAAATATCCAAAATAAAAATGGAATTTGCTGTGGTAGGAAAAGCCACTGTGAGTCTTTGTTCTTATATAGTAAAATCATTTGCACCTCAGAAGATGAAGATAAAAACAAAATGAACTTGCGGTGGCTTTTAGAGGCACAACGCAGATGCACAAGACAATTCTGGGAGGTAATAATACTGAACCACTTTGATGACGGACTTTGGCTGAGGGACCGAACAAACATTTCAGATGTTGTGAAAAACAAAGTCTGACTTTTTTTAATGCACATGCTAGATTATATTTAGTAAATGTGTTTACATCTTTTTTTGTTTTGGATAAAAAGTTTAGCCTACTAGGACTTTATATTTTATATTTTCAAAATGTGTTGGCGTTTTCATTAGGCATTATGTATGTGATATTCAAAATAGGTGGATGGAAACAGGTAAGCTCAAGCTAAGTTAAAATGCAAGATGTAACCTAACTGGTTCTCACGCATTAAATAAGCAAGCTTGGTGCATGAGAACCAGCTAGGTTACGTCTTGCATCAGAAAGGTTTGAGTTTTTACAGGACAAATGAGGTTTCTTCCCAACAATTGAATCTAATCTAACAGTATAATCAGCTAAAGCCTATTCTAATGTAAGGTGGCTTCTTCTCTATGGAGAAAGACGTACTGCAATGGACCTGGCTGAGATCACAGAGTCTATGAAAACATGGACTTAAACTTGGTAAAGGTCTATATCACAGGTGTCAAATTCCTGGTGGGCCGCAGCTCTGCACAGTTTAGCTTTAACCCTAATTAAACACACCTGATCAAACTAATTGAGTCCTTCAGGCTTGTTTGAAGCCTACAGGTAAGTTTAATTAGGGTTGGAACTAAACTGTGCAGAGCTGCAGCCCTCCAGGAACTGGATTTGACATGGATGAATGTCTGCACAATAATCCTTCTAGCTGTTTAGATTTGTGTAGCAATCTCAGCTGGTCCAAGCATGATGTGTTGTGGCCTTTGTTGACCATCAGCATTGAGATCTTCACTGGCCACAAAGAGATGTGTTGAACTCAGATGAAACAAATCAACAATTAGATGTAACAAAAAACTTTAGATGTTTTCGGATTCAACTTATCACTGTATTGCATTGAAACTGTAAACACTTTACACACCAAATGAATTTGGTTATAATATATATTTAGTTTTATTTTTAATAATTATTTTGTCGCATTATAAAGAAAGTCATGCAAACAATGGCAAACAAAAAACCCCCCCATAAAAATCTTTTATTTTTCGTAAATCAAGGATTGACTATATTGTTAATCCACACTGAATAATATATAAAGAAAACATATTTATTGAAGTTAATAAATTTTTTGCTTAGTTTTTTTAAACTATTTTATAAGCAATTAGATGACATATCCCATGGTCACATTCCAGGATGATAAAGCAAAGACTCAATGGGCTTAATTTGTGAAACACGACTATATTTTCATACCTGAACTGATCACCAATCCATCTGAACCCTTCAGACGTCTTAGGGATTTTCAATGGGGTTTGTATTTAGTTTTTTTTGCACTGTAGTGTACAATTAATAAGCAATCATAAATGTAAAAGATGTTTTTTCTGCTGCATTATTCCAAAACGTTTAGTCATGTAAAAATGATATGGACAATTAGTCATGGCAGCATATGTTTTTAGTTCCTTGTAACTTATTAAACTAAGTTATTCATGTTCTAATTTAATTTTTAAGTTATGCAAGCAGTTTTAAGTCAGTTTAACGGAATATAAGTTCAATGGACTCATAAGGTTAATTTGATATTTAAGGCATCCAGGATTTTTTTTTACAGTGTAGGATTGGACAGGACCTTCATATAATAAACTGAAACATGTCTCATGCTGTAGTATAAATATGGATAGAATCTGTAAATAGAATTTCAATCTTAAAATCAAGTCACATTCTCCTTTTTCAGTTCAATTGAATATAACAAGGTGCCCATACCAATAATCTTCATCCACCGGTCATTTTACAAATCATGAAATGCTTAGTATTTGAATAACTGCATCTCTGTTTAATGATTAATGTTGAATTAGCTTGTCACTTATGTACGCTGGAAGCTTCTGTAGCCAAAACAAATTCCTTGTGTGTGAAACACACTTGGCAATAAAACTGATTCTGATATAAGAAGAATATGTGTGGCACAAATGTAAGCAGGACCATTTCTGGGGTCAAGAGCACTATTACTACACTGTAAAACCCAACAATCAACTTTCTCAAATGAAATGAGTGTAGCTAACTCAAAATTGACTGAAAGTTAATTCTACTTATTTGAAAAGAGTTTTGAACTCAGTGTTGAAGGTAATGAGTTAATTAAATACCTCATTACTTCAACTTAAATGGAATAAGTTCACAGTACTCATATACATTAGTTTTTTTTTACTCAAATAGTTTGTTGCAATTTGTTTCCTCAAATGGTTTGAGTTGCCTTAACTTATTGGGTTTTACAGTACTCAGTTGGTTTGAGTTCTTTTGATTTATTAGGTTTTTCTATGCTCAAATTGCTTCATTTACTCAAATGGATTAAGTTCACAGCACTCATTTGGATTAGTTTTTAAACTTAAATGGTTTGTTGCAATCGGTTTCCTCAAACAGTTTGAGTTACCTTAACGTTTTGGGTTTTACAGTGTAGCAAACAACAAATGGTGGTAAATTATAGTACAATGTGATGTAATATTACTGAAAAATCATGATCTCCATGTTAGATCTCAGTTGGCCAGGTTCATTTTTTTAAGGTTTAACTAACATATTAGTTGCCGGGTGGAAAACCCTGAGTTACAGTGATATATAAATAAAACAGTAAGCATTTTATAGAAAAGAAGGTATATTTCAGCTCTGCATCTCTGCACACAACACATGTTTCTAGACACTGAAATCTAGAAAAGATGTCATCAAAACAGGTACGTTTTATCCTATTGATTTGAACAATTAGGAACACAGATGTCGTTAAATGAATGGCAATACCAACATTTGCTCATTGTCAGTTACACGTTTGCAATTGTTTACAGGTTTTTCAACTTTGGCCATCAAGATGTACCTCCCTGCAAAATTAAACAGAGTCCAACTCTTATCAAATACACCAGAATAAACTAATCAAACTTTGTAGTATTACTAGAAAATTACTGACAGTTTGGTTATATAGTGGTCAACATAAATAAGTATTCATTGTGAAAATGAATATTTTTATCCATTTCTCAGTGAATATAGGTGATATATTTCGGTGCATGTGAACAAAACAGATTAATTAAACGGATATATTTATTAAAATAATATTTTAGTCACCAAACATCTTTAGAAATAGAGCGATAATACATTTAAATTCCTACAAAATACTGGAAAAAGAAAAACAAACTACAAAACATCAACACAATTTTACATACTAATTTGGGTGTACTAATCTTGGACCATTATCATAAGTTATTTTGTTAGACTAGTTCGAGATCTGGCTTAAGTACTGACTAATCTATATACACACAAATATCATATAAAGCTTCCTATAGAAAGTAATAATATAAATGAGAGATATGTGAGGGTGTACGCATATATGCTGAGCACTGTATGAGCTTGTCCAGCACTGCATTACAACATCCCATAATTAAAATACCTATTTCAAACTCATCCAATCAATGTTTCTTTCTCACTATAAATTGGCATTACACATTTAACTAGGAAGAATCTCTGCGTGAAAACTGAAACAGGAAATAACACGATCGCATGGTGGGCTGTATTCTGACAAGAAAGTTGTGTGTAAAATAATCCCATTACCATACCTACAAAATATTTCTCAGGTAATGTTAAATGTGCTTTTCTTATAGTGCGTTCCAAAAAGGATATATCGCCCTTCGATGGGCACTTTGGGGTGAAAACAATCATGGCCGCCGAATTGAAGCGTTCCAAAACGGCTAGAACGGGTACAGTTGCGGCCAGAAGTTAACGAGAATAGTTTATATTATTAATGAAATTTCCTATTTATTGTATTTTAATAACGTCTACCCCAACCCTTAACCCAACCATCACAGTAACATAAAAACAGTGGTTTTACAGAGTATTATTTATGTTATCTATTAAATTACCCAATAAATTGTATTGTTTAACGCCTACCCCCACCCCAAACCCTAAACCCAACCATCACAGTAACGTAAAAATATTAATTATTGTTATACAGTGTCATAAAAAAAATGCCGCTATATTAATGTGCATATCGCACTTCTGGCCGGCCGCATATCCGATCTAGAATTTACCCTCCAAAACCGAAGTGCTCAAAATTGGCCCTTCTGAATTGAAGGATCTCAAAATTGTAACAAATGGAGACTTCTGGACACCCATGATCCTTTGCGCATAGAAGTTTAGTGTCAAACAGCATGTTTCATTCGTAAGGGAATATCCTTATGCCCTAATCCCTTTTAAAATGTCATTCCAGATGGTAAATCCTTCAAAGGGATTAGAGCATATATAGAAACAAGCTCTTCTAAATAATGTAATTGGCTCAGATTGTTTTTTTTATTTTTATAGTAATTGCCTTAATAAAATCATATAGCATGTGTTCAACATGAGAAAGGAACCTTCTTTAGATTATCGCTAGCATTAAAAAGCCAAGCTAATTTTGATTCAGTTTCATTATAAACACTTCCACTTCCCATTACAATTGGTGGTAGGGTTGCCAGATTGCACTACACCGATCTGTTTGGTATTGCATGTATAAACAAATCGAAATAAATTCAACATTTTATTTTTACCCTCAGTGTTTGCTGTATATGTGCAGTATAAATACATATGTACACACTATATTCATTCTCGTTAGAGTTCTTGCTAACATCAAAAAAAGCCAAGCTAATTTTGATTCAGTTTCATTACAAACACTTCCATTACCATGTGGTAGGGTTGCCAGATTGCACTACATCATTCTGTTTGGCATTGCATGTATAAACAAATCAATATAAATTTGATATATATTTTTACCCTCAGTTTTTTCTGTATATGTGCAGTACAAATATATGTACTTAGTATATTCATTCTTGCTAACATTAAAAAGACAAGCTAATTTTTACTTAGTTTCATTACAAACACTTCCACTTTCCATTACCATATGTGGTAGGGTTGCCAGATTGCACTACATCATTCTGTTTGGTATTGCATGTATAAATAAATCGAAAAAAAATCAACATTATATTTTTACCCTTAGTTTTTGCTGTATATGTGCAGTACAAATATATGTACATAGTATACACTGTGACAGAAATATCTATTCACCCCTTATAATGCATTCTGAGTAGCTTTGACCTGAAGGATAGACAGATAAGATAAAAATTGTAAGTCTTTTTTTTCTGCTAATTTTTTACAATTTTTTAAAAATTATTCATCAAATCTTTGTTGATAAGTTAAACAAAGCGACTTTAATCACCATTTTTAGCCATTTTAGTTTGAAGCAACATTTGTTTATATTAGGCCTACTTCTATGTAAGTTTTATTAATTTGTTTTTGAGCAATCATGATTAATGTGATTATATTCCATACATTCTGCTGAAAAATGCACATGCTAGTAAAGTATGGTTTGATACTGGTATGCTGGTTTCAATGCTTGCCTTAAAACCAGCAAGATGAGCATTGAGACCACCATTAAAACTAGCAAGACCAGCATAAAAACATACCTTACCAGCATATACTGTTTTTTTTTCAGCAGGGTGGAAATTTGTAGGTTCTCTTTTTCAATGGAAATCTGTCTCAGCAGCATTGAACAAATAATTTGAGTAATAAAACTAAATTCTTTTTTAAGTAATGAAGACTGATTATATAATGTAAGCCAGTAAATATCCCCAAGATAAATTACATGAAATAATTGTAAAAAGTAAACTACAATGAAAAAAACTAATTTTAACATACGTTAGAGTCTATTTTGTTTAAAATTCTGAACCCAATCTTTTATTTTGAATGTAATGAAATGTTGAAATGTCAGAAATGTGGTGTGGTCTTCATCGCAGGGGTCTTTTCGTGGTGGTTTATCCTCGTCGCCCCAGAGATCGAGCGCATCTCCTCGTCGCCGCCCAGATGAGAACGCCGTCATGCATTTTCTCAGAACTATTGTTAGTATTTCTCTCACTCTATATATCCCATCTGCCATAAAAATAAAGTTTTTTTTTTGGTTTTTGATGATTCTCATTGTAGTTTCCCTCTTTCTTTAATTAGGTTTCTCCTTCTACCCCCAAATCTAGGGTAAGTCTCAATCTTCTGACGTTAAAATCATTCGAATAAATCACCAACATTTATATGCTGACTCATATTTTTAATCCCATTGCGTAATGAATCCCCTGCTTATGTCACATATACGCTGTTGTTTATGAGAGAATTCATGATTGTGGCACCATGTAGGGCTTAAATCAAACTTCCCTCACAAGAAACACTTGCATATACACTTTAAATAAAAATTGATAAAACTACATTCTCAAACAAGCATATGAAAAGCTTATAATAGTATGAAACCGTTAGAACGAGGTTCTAACCACACGCCACCAAACGTGACGTAACACAATCTCACGGCAAGTCGTAACTTTTAGATTTTCTGGCTAATTCGTAGGATCTTATTCTTACAATTTAGTACGATTTTCTCATCCCCCAATGACGATTGGGTTTAGGGGTGGGGTTGGGTGCCATGCCTCCTTTTTAAAATCGTACATTTTCATATGACCGAATTCGCAACTAAACTGACAAAACGTAATATAGAAACGTTTCCTCATGAGATCAAGCTGCAACAGCAACATTCAAATATCTATCAGCCATTGCACTCCCAATGAAATGGTAAGGGTTATAATCTAATTAATACTTGTTAAACCAATTTACCATTATTAAAAGTACATAGGCTGAGTACTGATGTTGTTGGTTTGCACGGAAACACAGATTTTCATTTTCAAACGTTTTATTTCTGAGGTAAATTATCATTTTTATCATATGTTGCGGCGCCGCATCACATGTAGTTAGGTGTTGCAGTGTTTTCAACAATATCTCACGGCAATTCGTAACTTTTTGAATTAGTGGTTAATTCGTATGAATATGTATGATCTCATTCGTATAATTTAGTTTGATTTGCTCATCCCACAATGACGGTTGGGTCAAAGAGCTTAGAATGACCAAGAGGCGACACTTAATAGAATGTTCCATTGCAAATAAGCAGCGCCAAGCAACAGCCCCGTGATTTCGCCATTTTGGAGTGAAATCGATTGGCCATCCATTGGATCTTATTGCTGTAGCAATGGCAAGCAGCTGTTTTGTTTTTTATTTATTTATTTAAAAAGCGCATTAATTCATTTCATTAATCATAAAAAAGGGGGGAGTTCTCGAGATCTACCTGAGCTCAAAGCTCCCCTCTAGCCCTGCAAACGGGAGGGAGCCCAGGGCTCAAGGACCTTTTGAGCTCAGGGCTCTCTCCTGGGACAGCATGCCAAACTTGCTTTATAATCAATCATCAGCTAAGTGTGAACTCTTGAAATGTACATTATGGAAAAAGCTGTATAATATGTAACTTTGACAATTTCTTCAATTCAAATCAATTTATCTTTATTAGTATAGCACTTTGCACAATTATCATTGTTCCAAAGCAGCTTTAAAAAAGGTGCACATTGTTCAGTATAAAAGATGAATCACTCTCTGGCCATTTGAGATTTTGGTAGGATACAGCGGTTATGATCATGATTGTTTTGGTATTATTGGGTATGATTTTTCATATTTTAGGATTGTTTACCTGTGCATGTGATAGAGGATTTGTACTTGAAATTAATGATGCATGACATCAGACCTAAAACGTATATCGACCTGCTTTGCCTTTCATACATGTGGTTCCATTTAATGATCATTTATGATTTCCATTCATCCATTTATAATTTGATTTAATACATAATTGATCTTCTTCAGTCTTCATTGGAACAGGAAATCACCATTAACCTATCCTTACATAGCAATAAATCTGTTCACCTTATTCTTCGTGTACGAGCGGGCGCAGCCATTTGAATCTTTTTGGCTCGAGACTTCCGGTCTCATTCACTTCCATTCATTTTTAGACATTAAATACAGTTCGCTTTGCTGCTTGATGTTGCAAATGGACAATTTCTTACTATATTATTCTACTTTGTCTGTGTAGTCATGCAAACACTTGTTTGTAGAGCAAGTAGTTTGACCGTTTTCTGCCGTTTATTATTCCTAGTCATTTTTCCCATAGGCGACTGAATAGATAGATCTAAAACAAATGCAAAAACAAGCGCACTTCAGCATTGAAAAATAAGGTCAATAGGCAATGTTGTATTTCTACATCTGACCTCATTTTCATCAACTTTGTCAAGATCAGTCAACTCATTTTTTAGGCTATTTGACAATTACTAATTTCATTTTAGACTTACAATATGAAAATGTTTCTAAGACTGTCTAGTAGTTTGTTTATTAAATGACACTTTAAGTTTGCTTTGCATTCACACTGTCATGTTAAAGACCAAAACAACATGCGATTAATTTGCATTAAAGGTTTTGTATTTGAAATATACAATTTACTTTGGAGATGCAACAAAATGTAGGCAATTCCTGCAATTCTGGAATCACAAATGTGTTAAACTGTAATCTTCAGCACTGTGACTGTAGGACAATGAAAATAATCTGACCTTTTTTATGTGCACATCTCGAGACACGGTGTCCAGTGTTTGGTCTGCTGCTCATATTTCAGTCCAACAACACCAGAGTCACTTTGGAAATGGACAGAGATCGATGTCTTCAGACATCTTGAGTCTGCTTTCACCCTAAATAAAATCAACTAATCAAACAAATCAAACCTTCCAAGTATGAACTTATAAACAACTACAATATCCCACAACCCTGTGTGTTTTATCAACAGAGAGAGCAGAAATCACAGAGCTCAACCAAAGGACAAAAGGGACGTGGAGAGGGTCAAGGCACCCTAACTCGGATCTTCAAAATGGTAACTTTTAATAAACTGAATGTCCAAAACTGTAAAAAATGGCCATGATTTCAACAGTAAAAGTGCTACAGTATAAATTTATAATTTTTCTTTAATATATACAGTGAATAGCCATACAAATTAATAACTATTCCCACAATTCCCCACAACACTTCACTTTTTTTATGCTTTTTTTGGTTGACATTACGATGGCCCTACTGAAAAAAAAAACAGCTTAAAACAGCCTAAGCTGGTTAGCTGGCTTTAGCTGGTTGACCAGCCTGGTTTTAGAGGGGTTTTGGCCATTTCCAGCCTGGTCTTAGCTGGTCAGGCTGGGAGCCCAGCCAAAACCAGCTATGTCCAGCTTAAACCAGGCTGGTCAAGCTGGTTTTAACTGGTCATTTGCCAGCCTGACCAGCTAAGACCAGGTTGTAAATCACTGGAAACCAGCCTGGAAATGGCCAAAACCCCTCTAAAACCAGGCTGGTCGACCAGCTAAAACCAGCTAATCAGCTTAGGCTGGTTTAAGCTGTTTTTTTTCAGTAAGGGGTTCTTTAAAGGTTTTTTTCATCAGTTATGCACATTAGAGTTTTATGTTGCATAAAAATGTTGATTATTTTAATTTTATGATAGTTTTGTAGTTGTGTGAATGACTGAACGCCTTTTATATATTAGAGTCAATTTGTTTCTCTGCTTGTGGGAAACGTTATTTGATATCAACAACATTTATTTTTAAAACACATTTAAACACAATCAAATTAACGATTAAGAAATAACGTGTAGATGTGGCACTTCAAAACATTGATGTCGTTATAATTTAATGAAATATGGTTTATCCGTAAAAATGATAAATTGTTTGTATGTTTTGTGCCGTATTTTAACGGTAAAATTCTGGCAACTGTCGGTTTATTACCGTTAATTCAACGAATTTTTACAGTCAGTCACTTTTTCCTCACGCTCGTTGTCTTCTTTCCAGGGAGGAAGCCAGTCTACTTCATCTTCCAAGCGTTGACACCTCATTACCTTTTCCCAACAAGAAAAAGAGGAGAAAGACAAAAGATGAATGGAAAAGTTATCTTTCTAATACAGTAACAACGACTCAAAAGAAGCTTTTGCTTTGATATGGTAGAATACAATCTGTGTCTTTTGAATTATTCCCGTGTGGTCTCGTCATGCACTCTAGTTGTCTATAATCTTCGTCTCGTCTCTGTCGTGTCAACTATGTATGGATTCAAAACACTTACCTTGACGCGGCTTACTGTAAGTGCAGGCTTATTGTGTACTAAATCCCAAATGTATTTTGGTGTAAACCCTACAACACTCTTTCCTTTACAGAGTGCGGGGTTTGCGAGGACGTGGTCTGCATCGCATTATTCATTAAACGTATCATGTACGTGCTGACGCATTATCAAACAGATACAGTATAGAGTTTTCTAATATATTTTGTAACTGTGTAGTACCGCACTTCATTTGTATATTGACTGATTCTGTGCTCTTTGCTCATCATAGTCTGAACCTTCTCTTCTATTCATATAAAACAAATGGAAAACGGTTTCTTATTTAACTAAAGAATTTGTATTTTATGTTTGTTACTGCTAATTGCAGACAATTAAAACAATGCAAAAAGTTGTCGTACTTTGTTTTTTGCCTATTAAAAATCAGTTTGGAAATTATTTCACAAGTTTAAGATGCAGGGTAGAATGAATAAAAGGTTTTATCCCAAAATGAATTTAATGTTATTAATTACTCACTCCTGTGTTGTTCCAAGCTCCAGAGACATTCATTTACTTCATTAGTCTTGATTTCTGCTCTGATATTCAGATGGTAGGGTAACTAGGGTCAGAATTTTATGTCAACAACATGAAAGCATGGATTCATCCTGCCTTGTATTAATGGTTCAGGCTGCTGCTGGTGGTGTAATGGTGAAGGGATATTTTCTTGGCACACTTTGGGCCCATTAGTACCAATTAAGCATTGTGTCAACACCACAACCTACCTGAATATTGTTCCTTACCATGTCCATCCCTTTATGACTACAGTTAACCCATGTTCTGATGTCTACTTCCAGCAGGGTAATGCACTGTCTTAAAATGTGAATAATCTCAGACTGGTTTCTTAAACATGACAATGAGACAACTGTACTCAAATGGCCTCCACAGTCACCAGAGCTCAATCCAATAGAGCACATTTGGGATGTGGTGGAATGGGAGATTCACATCATGAATGTGCAGCCGACAAATCTGCAGCAACTGCGTGATGCTATCATGTCAATATGGAACAAAATCTCAGGAATATTTCCAGTACCTTGTTGAAACTATGCCATGAAGAATGAAGGCAGTTCTGAAGGGGAAAGGAGGTCCAACCCGGTACTAGTAAGGTGTACCTAATAAAGTGGCCAGTGAGTGTATATTTGCTGATACAGATTTAGTCTTTTATTGTAGTTATCTTCAGTGACTGAATGGGGAATATTTTCAAAGTTTTGTCTCTGTGCTTATTTGTATGATGCGTAAATGAATCCATCTATTAATATAAACGTGGCGACACGGTGGCGCAGTAGGTAGTGCTGTCGCCTCACAGCAAGAAGGTTGCTGGTTCGAGCCTCAGCTGGGTCAGTTGGCATTTCTGTGTGGAGTTTGCACATTCTCTCCGTGTTCGTGTGGGTTTCCTCCGGGTGCTCCGGTTTCCCCCACAAGTCCAAAGACATGTGGTATAGGTGAATTGGGTAAGCTAAATTGTCTGTAGTGTATAAGTGTGTACATGAGTGTGTATGGGTGTTTCCCAGTGGTGGGTTGCGGCTGCATAAAACATATGCTGGATAAGTTGGCGGTTCATTCCGCTGTGGCAACCCCTGATTAATAAAGGGACTAAGCCGAAAAGAAAATGAATGAAGGAATTAATTAATTTAGACAAAATGAAAGGCTATATTCGCGAAAAAAGGGAACATTTATTCTTAAATATTTTGTATATTACAAAAAAGTGTGCCAAAATCGATTCATTCCTATAAAACAGACTTATCCAAGATAATAGGGATCTAATAAGCAGTTCTACAGCTCTAGTACAATAGATTTGTACAGTCTGACATGCTGACAATGGCAGACAGCAATGTCTAGATATAGGTGCTTCAGTTTAACCACAGATGGAAATACAAACAAAAACTGTACACTGTCTCTTTCATTACACAATTCCTTAACTTATAAAAAGCATATTTAAAAGCTGCAAACGTCAAGTTCTGTCTTCCACCAGGTTATGTGTTGTTCATTACACAATAGAAAACATTCACATAAATGCATGACTTTGAAATGCAAGTCACACTCAGTGGCAAGAATAGAAAACAACTAAAGTAACAGGCAACGCTCATGTCAAACTATAAACCAGTGTTAAGTGAAGGTGTTCATGGGAAGACGGTGGGAATGCGGCACTGCCAGTCTCCTGAAGACTCCTGTCCAACCTCCTCCAGATCCAGGCCGGAGCGAGACTCTCTGCCCTCCTGGGATGAAGCTTGCTGGGAATCTGAGTCAGAATCATGGTCCAGCACCACTTCGACTTCCTCTGTTTTTCCTGTCGATGGAAACACAAAAGTTGAAAACAGAAAGCGTTCATTGTTGTTTATATGTACAGGGAGTGCAGAATTATTAGGCAAGTTGTATTTTTGAGGATTAATTTTATTATTGAACAACAACCATGTTCTCAATGAACCCAAAAAACTCAATATCAAAGATGAACATTTTTGGAAGTAGTTTTTAGTTTGTTTTTAGTTTTAGCTATTTTAGGAGGATATCTGTGTGTGCAGGTGACTATTACTGTGCATAATTATTAGGCAACTTAACAAAAAACAAATATATATATACCCATTTCAATGATTTATTTTCACCAGTGAAACCAATATAACATCTCAACATTCACAAATATACATTTCTAACATTCAAAAACAAAACAAAAACAAATCAGTGACCAATATATCCACCTTTCTTTGCAAGGACACTCAAAAGCCTGCCATCCATGGATTCTGTCAGTGTTTTGATCTGTTCACCATCAACATTGTGTGCAGCAGCAACCACAGCCTCCCAGACACTGTTCAGAGAGGTGTACTGTTTTCCCTCCTTGTAAATCTCACATTTGATGATGGACCACAGGTTCTCTATGGGGTTCAGATCAGGTGAACAAGGAGGCCATGTCATTAGTTTTTCTTCTTTTAGACCCTTTCTTGCCAGCCACGCTGTGGAGTACTTGGACGCGTGTGATGGAGCATTGTCCTGCATGAAAATCATGTTTTTCTGGAAGGATGCAGACTTCTTCCTGTACCACTGCTTGAAGAAGGTGTCTTCCAGAAACTGGCAGTAGGACTGGGAGTTGAGCTTGACTCCATCCTCAACCCGAAAAGGCCCCACAAGCTCATCTTTGATGATACCAGCCCAAACCAGTCTTCCACCTCCACCTTGCTGGCATCTGAGTCGGACTGGAGCTCTCTGCCCTTTACCGATCCAGCCACGGGCCCATCCATCTGGCCCATCAAGAGTCACTCTCATTTCATCAGTCCATAAAACCTTAGAAAAATCAGTCTTGAGATATTTCTTGGCCCAGTCTTGACGTTTCAGCTTGTGTGTCTTGTTCAGTGGTGGTCGTTTTTCAGTCTTTCTTACCTTGGCCATGTCTCTGAGTATTGCACACCTTGTGCTTTTGGGCACTCCAGTGATGTTGCAGCTCTGAAATATGGCAAAACTGGTGGCAAGTGGCATCTTGGCAGCTGCACGCTTGACTTTTCTCAGTTCACGGGCAGTTATTTTGCTCCTTGTTTTTTCCACACGCTTCTTGCGACCCTGTTGACTATTTTGAATGAAACGCTTGATTGTTCGATGATCACGCTTCAGAAGCTTGGCAATTTTAAGAGTGCTGCATCCCTCTGCAAGATATCTCACTATTTTTGACTTTTCGGAGCCTGTCAAGTCCTTCTTTTGACCCATTTTGCCAAAGGAAAGGAAGTTGCCTAATAATTTTGCACACCTGATATAGGGTGTTGATGTCATTAGACCACACCCCTTCTCATTACAGAGATGCACATCACCTAATATGCTTAATTGGTGGTAGGCTTTCGAGCCTATACAGCTTGGAGTAAGACAACATGCATAAAGAGGATGATGTGGTCAAAATACTAATTTGCCTAATAATTCTGCACTGCCTGTATTTATTCACATGCACACGCACGTAACTAAATGCCCCACCCCCTACTCAAAATTCTGTTTCAGTTGGAAGTACATCAACATAACTAACAACAAAGTGTCTGCAACTTCTAGCTCCAGTCAATGTGTCGAATGAAGCCCCGCCCTTCTTTACAGGAGTCAATTATTGATAGATATTGACTGACGATTCTCCGGGGAAGGGGCTCATACCAGACGTTAGTTTCTGCAGATTTTGTGTGAGTCGAATGTTTAGAAAAAATATTTATGAGACAGTTGTTGTTTAATTTTATTGGTGATTCCTGTGATGTTATTTGATGTTTTCCCATTCAAACCGAATGCCTAAGAGGCGTTTCAAAAATGGCCGCAGAATGAAATGACTTGCCTTGAAGAGCACCCTTTTTTCAAGATTTAAGATAAGTCTTTTGTGTCTCCAAAATGTGTCTGTAAAGTGTCAACTCAAAATATCAGTTAATTTAAACAATTAAAAGCACATTAGGCATCAAACAACATCACAATCTCTTTAAGAGTAACCCGCTTAAGTGTCCTCCTAGACCTCAGTTCATGGCAGCAGGTAAACACCTTGGGGATGCTTCCCTGCTTTAGCCTATGTAACCCGGTGAGTGATAAAACACTGCAGTCCTCTGTAGCACACCCTCGTGTTGTCTTTAAACGTGTTGTCCCGGTACTGTAGTTTTAAAAATTTTCATTTCCGCTAACATTTAAGCGCTGCTGAGTGCGTTCATTATCAGCGCTGATTTGCCGTAGTATTCACCAGTGCTCAACAGAAATGACTGTGTTTGGCTGTGAAGGTCATCAGTTCATCGCTCTTCACAGATTGCAAATACAGATACACGAACACTGGAGCACTTTAAATCCACAAAGATCAGTCGATTCACCAAGCGAATCGCTCATCTATGTTTGGACTCGATAAACTTCAGTGAGTACGGTGAACTGACAACCTTCACGGCCAATCACAGTAATTTCTGTTGAGCATGTGAACACAATGGCAAATCAGCGCTGTTTAAGAACGCCATCAACAGTGTCTTAAATGTTAACGGGATATGGAAATTTTTTTCTATTTCAGTACTGAAATGTTGTATCGTGACAAATCTAATATAGTGAAAGAATCAGTTCATTAACTTGAGTTTGATAAATGGAGATCTAAAACATGTGTTTGGGAAAGAAAACGTTTGACTTCGCTTAACATAGCTGAAAATGAGGTCCGATATTCCCTTTTTACTTTCACTATTCATTCAGAACGAACCTTTGGGTTACTCTGAAGGCGTTGAAAGTATAAATTTGTGTCACTTTCTCCTTTCTCGTCGCTGATAAGATATACAGCCAGGTACACAACATTCCTGTGTGACTCAGGCGATACTTCCGGGTTTCTTCCCACCGCAGCCTCGATTTTGCTGTTTAAAATGGCGGCGGCGTGAAATCAGTCTATTGCCATGATGGGTGTAGCTTCTCCTGCTGCGTCTCACGCATAAGCAGCACAGTATCAAACAAGAATGAAGCAGATCTCCCTTACTACAGTAAGAACTTTACCAATGGTTATTTGATGCTCGCTCACACACAAACACACGTTTAGCTTTGCACTATTTTTGCACGGCAAATGTGACAGCATACACGTTAATATCCACTGCTGTATGGATATCCGTTATGTTAATGTACAAAATAAACCTGATTTAAGTCCATGAACTGGGATTAAAGATTCTTCTTTAATAATTGCACTGACGCTATGCGGCTGTAGTGAAGAATTATGAAGCGACTTCATTACAAACATGAACTTCATTACAAACATGCACTGTTTTAGAAACATTTTTAAACTCATTCTTGAGGTGCTGCTGAACACAGAGAGCTGAAGAGATCGTTTAATCCCGGTTGCTTTGTGCATGTCCTGTTGATATGATTATACGGGTTACTACAGAGACAGGTTAATACATGGCTGTCAATCAATTTGGTGGGCAGGGAAACCCCACTCCTAGGTCACGTTGCAGTTGGCCTCAAAATGGGAAGGATTTGGATCCTTTAACATCAGAACATTTTTTAAAAGAGACTTATTGTCTTTATATCACCTCAATATGACTGTGGACACTATACCTACACACAGTCCTGCCCAAACAGCTTACAAAAGAGGATTTTCATCAAAGGTGCCCTTTAAAGGGCCTTTGAATAAAACAAAGACATTAAATACAAAAGACATGTCACTTATATAGTTTTGAATTGGGAAAAGTTTAATCCCCGCCTTCTAATAAAAGAGCCAATCATCGATCACTATAGACTGATGATTCTCCAGGGCTCTCACCAGACAAGAATTTCTGCAAATTTTATGGTTTGGTTTAGAAATGAAACCAAAGAGACAGATGTTGTTTAATTTGAATGGTGATTCCTAATATATAAATATAATATATTAAATGTTATAATTTTGGAAAATTTACTGCTCAAGATGCATTTTAAAGATGGCTGTCGAGCGAAATGCCTTAAAGCAATGGTTCTCATCCTTTTTTCATCAAGTACCACCTCAGAAAAAAAAGTAGTCTCTCCAAGTACCACCATACTGACCGGTATTGAAATACAGTAGTGTAGCAGGCCTAATTAAGCAGCTAAAGCTTTGCACAGTTCAAAAACCAGGCAGATAAATTCCTATTATTGTCAGCCTTTAAACAGTATAATTAGTTTAAACATTAACACTGCCCTGTGCTTACAGGTAAAAAAAATAAATGTTTAAATTAAAATTTGCTTCCAAAAGGTTAATTAAAAATAGCACAGTTTTTAAAAAGTAAAAAGAAAACTGCTGTACTTAAATGTAAAGTATTATCAAAACCTGGAGATGTTCCTTTGACCTCAGAAATATAAGCTCTATGTCATCATATTCATATATAAAATGTTTTTGATAATTTTTTAAATAGATGTTGCATGTATATATGACTTATTAGTATATCTTTGAAATCTAAACACTAACTTGTATTTAAATATATGATTTAGATTTACATATTTGATTAGAAATCTTCGATCTGCTTACTGCGTGTTAGAGTAGGCTTTATGTGTCAGAAAAGCAAGTCAATAACCCAAACGGAACATAAAAATACAGGATACGCCCCCAACAACTTTTACCAATATGGGACACACGTTAGAAAATTTCAAATAAAATAAAAGGTTTAGCCTATTAAAATCAATTTACTGATCACATTGATGGTATTGTATGCGTCAAGGGGTTAAAAGTGTGTTCATTTTTTTTACTTAAATTACTGAGCAATTTCTTTGCGTACCACTAGAAGGAACCCTGCGTACCACTAGTGGTATACGTACTACAGTTTGAAAACCACTGCCTTAAAGGAACTTTGAATAAAATCAAAGTCCCTTTAAAGCAAGTCATTTCACTTGGTGGCCATCTTTGAAACATCTCTCGGTATATGCACAGTCATTCTGTCTGAATGGGGAAACATCAAATTCTCCAAAACTGTTTTTCAAGCTTACGATTACATTACATATTTGGAATCACCAATACAATTAAACAACAGCTGTCTCATAAGTTTAGTTTCTGAACATTTGAATGAAACAAAAATCAGCTTTTTTTCAGGTTGCTAATGCACTTGCGCACTGGAAAGAATCGAGATCACGGCACCAACCTCATTTATGGCCGTGTTACACATTATCATCCTCTGAATAATGCTTCCTCAGATTGCGCTGCTCTTCTGAAGTAATCCACAACTTGGTCTTGATGGCCAAGATTAGAAATGACAACGACTCTTTGTTTACAAGTTTGTGGCCGTTTGAGTAGTTGCTGTCATGTGATGTGCATTTGACAGGACGGACTGTACCTCGCGTTTATTTCATACAGATTCCAAAACCAAAAACTTTTGTTTTCAGGTGCACTTGGTTCATTTAAAAGTACAGATTTCAAGCTTTATGAGTTTGTATCGATCACTGATTGGCTCCTGTAGTAGTAGGCGGGGTTTCATTCGCCATATTGACCGTTACACTTTTCCCCATTCAAAACTGTGACATGTCTTGTGTATTCTAGAGTCTTTGTTAAAATTAATGGAGCTATTTGAGAATAAACAGTTTCTAAAATCAACAACAGCTTAGAATTCATACAGGAATAGAGTAACTCGACTTCAGAAAAATGATCAGAGTAAAAAAATAAGGACTCCTCATTAATCAAAGCAATCAATGTCATATATTAGCATTCACAACAGTCTGAATTATTAGCCCTCCGGTTATTTTTTCCCCTTTTAAATATTTCCCAAAAGATGTTTAAGAGAGTAAGGTATGTTTTACAGTATTTCCTATAATCGTTTTTCTTTTGGAGAAAGTCGTATTTATTTTAGCTAGAATGAAAGCAGTTTTACATAAAAAAACATTTAAGGTCAATATTATTAGCCCTTTAAAGCAATATTTTTATTTGATTGTCTACAAAACAAACCATTTTATACAATGACTTGCCTAATTACCCTGACTTGCCTAGTTAACCCAGTTAAGCCTTTAAATGTCACTTTAAGCTGAATACTAGTATCTTGAAAAATATCTAGTACAATATTATGTACTGTCATAATGGCAAAGATAAAAGAAATCAGTTATTAGAAAAAAAAACAAACATCATGTTTAGAAATGAGTAAAAAAAAACACTTCTTTCTATTAAACAGAAATTGGGGAAAAAATATACAGGGGGGGTTAATAATTCATAATTCAGGAAGGCTAAAAATTCTGACTTCAACTGTACATTTACTGTAGTGTAAACACAAGAAGATGAAGCAACAAGAGCTGGGAGAACTGAAGATGCTCCACACATACCCAGTTTGCTAGAGGACGGCAGAAACCCATGAGATCTCTTCATGTGGAGCTTCATGTTGCTCTTCTGTGTGAAGCTAATAGTGCACACTTCACATCTGTAGGGCTTCTCGCCTGTGTGTTTGACTCGGTGCACCTGCAGAGCACTTTTCTGATTGAACGCTTTGTCACACAGCGGACACTTGAATGGCCGCTCACCTGAAACAGACCAAACAATTGGAAAAGATTCTCAATAATCATTAGGAAAGTTCAATTAAGTTTATAGATGCTACTTTACTTTGACAAGGTAATGAATTCATAATAACAAAATCAGAGTCAAGAGTCTTAAAATGCACTTATATAAAGTTTATAAACCAATATCTAATGCACACACTGCCTTAGAAAACATTGATTATTTTAAAGGGATAGTTCACCCTAAAATTAAGATTCTGTTATCAGTTACTTGCCCTTTACTTGTTTCAAACCTTTACGAGTTTCTGTTAAACAAAAGAAGATATGTTGAAGAATGCAGAAAACCAGTAACCAGGGCTTTACATTAACACCCACCAACCCACCAAATGCGGGTAGATTTCGGTTGTGGCGGGTTAGAGAGCCACTCCCACTAGCCCCTTTGGCTGGCTGGAACTCATTTTTAAATGGCCAGTGCTGGCTTGTCGTCATTACAGATTTGACTGTTAGTTTATGACCGCTTGTCTATATGCGTACAAATGTGATCTTAGAATCGAGAAGCAGCACGACTGACAAAAACAGCTTTTCGAGCGAGCAAAAGAAAGCAGGTGAACACCGAATGAGAGGATCACAAGCACAGTGAGACAGGCTTTCCTCACTCACTGACGAGGGCTTTAGTGTCATGCGCACAGATAATTTGATGCGCACGAGTGTTTAAAAGCTCCTGTGCTGTTTCCTCACTCGAAGCAACCGTGCCTGGAAAAGAAACGAGTGCGATGCTCGTGCACCCACAGTCCTTCAAGGGCTCGAGATTCTTTGTAAGCAGCAGCAGCAGTTGTTGTCGCTTTCGCTTTAACCATTCTTTGAACAGTTTTTTTATTGGCATCATCTTTTCATTATCGCGCACAGAATGTTTTTTACCCGCTTTCTTTTGCTTGCTGTTATTTTTTTGTCATTATAGTTTAATAATCATCCTGTACAATAAATTTGCTTTAATATGCTGTTGTACTGTATGCATAGTTTACTGGTGATCTGAGATCTTGAGCCAGAACAGACCATTGTGCATCGTTTTAGATGCGGGAGAATATATATATATTTTAAATGTCAGCTGTTTTGTTGAATAAAAAGTGTACGTATACAGCAGTATTTTGCTTGTTTCACACTTTATTTAAAATTTGTGGCAAGGAAATAATTAGTTTAGTGTGGCCGGAGAAAAAAAAAAAGGGAAATCGTTATTGTGTTGAGCCCTGAAATGTCCTGTGAAAGAAAACTAACTGCAATGGGACACTTTTTTATGAAAGCATAACCCATTTGCTCATGCTCATTGAGTAAGCTCATAAACAAAAAACAGTGAAATGAACAAGGAGGCAAGTGAAAAAAACTATCTAAATGAAGTAATTTTAGCATGCTGAAGTCAAATATATGCATATAAAATATATTTTCCCAAAAACAAAATTTTGGCTACTGAAAATGGTGAGTGGCTAGTAATGGTGGAAAACTACTAACCACAGTGGCTGGTGATCAAAAAAGTTAATGTCAAGCCCTGCCTGTAACAGTTAACTTCCATAGCATTTGTTTTTCCTACTATGGAAGTCAACGATTCCAGCTTTCTTGAAAATATATTCTTTAGTGTTCAGCAGAAGAAACTTGAGGTTGAGTAAATAATGAGTACATTTTCATTTTTGCGTGAACTACCCCTTTAATTAAAGAGCACGGTGCAGTCTAATTACTGACAGTCTTACTGAACATAGCAGTATGTGAAGCTTTCATTAGAAGTGTTAGAAAGTTCATAAATAATAACAGGATTGTAGCATAGTAGTGTGCTGAACATAAATCTTTATTTGTGGGGTAAGGAGAGGACAGTAATAACTAAACAAGCTGAGAAAGAAGATGTGCTTTACCTGTGTGTGTGCGATTGTGTCTTTCTAACTGACTGGGTTTAGCGAAGGCTTTGTCACAGTTGGGGCATTTGAACATTCTGGGCTTGGAATTGACTTTGGGCCCCTTCTTATGAACATACTCGTGCTCCTGAAAGAGAGATTTGGAAATCCAGAAGTCAAGTCAAGTCATCATCTTTTTTTTCCATCATATTTGAAAAAGCAACTTATCCAAATAGCAATAACCCACTCACAACATCTTAGCAGTAAATGTTTGACCGACAACCACATTTTAGGTTTCTTCAGAAAATTGTAATATACAGTTGAAGATTATTAGATTATTAACAAACGATGTTTAACAGAGGAAGGAATTTTTTTGTATTATGTCTGATAATATTTTTTCTTCTGGAGAAAGTCTCAGGGCTTACACACACTATGCTATCTGAACCATGCCCAGGCCTGTTTCCCGGATCGTTTGAGAAGTGTGAGTGCTATGAATCGGGCTTAGGCACTGTACACTTGGGCGGCCCTGGCCCGGTTGGAAGAGGTGGGCCTGAGCGCGGTTCACTTGGGCTCAGGCGCGGTAAGCTTACAGTGTGAGTGCAAGCGTGCCTAAGCTTGAAACTGAAAGCGAGACGTGACTTTTAAGGGACTGTTTCATATGGATTAATTAATCATTTCTACTGTTCAATGAATGCAAACTGTCGTAGATTATTAAAGATGCAAATCCCTCACTGCAAGTCAGCTGCGCCTTCAGCAAACTTCCTAATTCCTGCAGCACGAGGACTTTATGATTGTTTATGAGCGTCAAAAGTGGTTAATCTGTTCAGCAAAATATTTAACTGCGTGTCACCACATATCAAACAACTTAAACGATTTAACTAAATAAATCTCTACTGTGCTGAGCGAGAGCGCTTACTGAACAGCGCATCATTGATGATGTAAGCGTGCCCAGGCCCGAATGTAATGTGAGTGCGGGCCGTCGGGGGAGAAGGGAGGGGGGACAAGCGTGCTTTGGCCCGGTTCAAGGCAACTGTACATAGTGTAAGTACGGCCTTATTTGTTTTTATTTCGGCTAGAATAAAAGCAGTTTGTAATTTTCTTAAACCATTTTAAGTCAATATTATTAGCCCCCTGTGGAAATATAAATTTATATAATCTCGTTTTAAATGAACAATCTACCTATAACTTAAAAGTTATATTCTTTGGTTTTTAATTATATCATTTCATGAACAGCCCAGCCATGCGGGACATTTAACCTTTGTCTTTCTGACTACTGGATGAGCCACAGTAATGCAAATGCTACGGGCAGACTTTTAAGGACTCTGCATTTGTCTTCGGATGATACTTTCAGGCCAAAGAAATCCCCTTTGTTGATTAACTTGTGTGGTCAGTTGCTGGGCACGTTTCTAACACCTATATGCTGGTTATCTTGTTGACTCCAAGAGCTAATTTGCATGCTTTGTTTAGCCATCTTCCCTCCTACTAAGAAGATATTATAGACAGAACTTTGTCTCAACTTAGACTTTTGATAAAACTCGCAGACTGCAGACCTCCAATAGGCTCCTGCAGACACATGGACTTCTTGACGACGTTGTATGACTGCAGATTAACCAACACGTCTCAATAAAGGAATTCTGCTTGTTTCAAGTCTCCTGGACTGGGTTCTCTCTATCCATCATTTTTTTTTTTTACAAAACCCCTTAAGCTATACTTTTGTTATTTAATTTGTTTATTTTTGAACAATGTTATACAATGACTTGTCTAATTACCCTAACTTGCCTTACTAACCTAATTAAGCCATTAAATGTCAGTTTAAGCTAAAACCTAGTATCTTGAAAAATATCTAGTAAAATAATATGTACTGTCATTATGGCAAAGATAAAATAAATCAGTTATTAAAAATGAGTTATTAAAACTATCACGTTTAGAAATGTGTTGAAACAAATCTTCTTTCTTTGAAACAGATATTGGTGAAAATATACAGAGGGGCTAATAATTCAGGAGGGCTAATAATTCTGACTTCAACTGTATATATTTTACAATGTAGATTGTGTCAAAGGAGCTTAAAGGAACACTACACTTTTATTATTTAAAAACAGGCTCAAATTACAAGTCACCTAGAGATAAGTTTTACCTTTTTAGATCCATTTAGCTGGCAGGAGCACTTTTAGCTTAGCATAATTCATTGAATCGGATTAGACCGTTAGCATCTTAGGATGCTATCACACCTGTAGAGCAATTGTTTTATTCCGAAACGGGGATTAAAATTGTTACAAAGTTGCTTTTTGTTCTTAGTGCGGTTCGCTTTTACATGGCAAAGTTTTTAAACGAACCAAAAATATTAAAACAAGACATGTGACGCAGTGGCGCAGTAGGTAGTGCTGTCGTCTCACAGCAAGAAGGTCGCTGGTTTAAGCCTCGGCTGGGTCAGTTGGCGTTTCTGTGTGGAGTGTGCATGTTCTCCCTGCGTTTGCGTGGGTTTCCTCTGGGTGCTCCGGTTTCTCTTACAGTCCAAAGACATGTAGTACAGGTAAAATGGGTAGGCTAAATTGTCCGTAGTGTATGAGTGTGTGGATGTTTCCCAGAGATGGGTTGCGGCTGGAAGGGCATCCACTGCGTAAAATCGTGCTGGATAAGTTGGCGGTTCATTCCGCTGTGGCGACCCCGGATTAATAAAGGGACTAAGCCGACAAGAAAATGAATGAATGAATGAATGAAAAGAGCATGCATACAGCTATATTTTGCATGTTTTGACATATTATTTAACATTTGTGGTTAAGAAATATTTCTTTGTTTATTTTTGGTGTGGTCAGAGATAAATTTGGTAAATCCTTACTGTAGTGTTGAGACCTTAATAGTCCTGTGAAATAAAAACGAATTGCAATGTGTCATTGTAAAACCACAGGCCATTTGCTCATGCACATTGAGCAAGTTTATACACACAAAAAAGTACAATGAATGAGGAGGCATGTGGACATAACACAAAGTGTAAAACAAGTATTTTTAGCATGCCAAAGTCAAATGTATGCATATAAAATATATTTTCCCAACAACAAAATTGTGGCTAGTGTAAATGACGAGTGGTTAGTAATGTTAGAAAACTACTAGCCACAGTGGCTGGTGATCAAAAAAGTTAATGTCAAGCCCTGCCTATTACATATCCATAATACACTGTGATATAGCCATTGTGATATAGTTTGTTAGTTCATTGGATCATATTGCTTTCTCACTACAGCTGAACCACTACATAGCTCATTTCAATCGAGCCCATTCAGATTGTTTGATTTGGCGCGGATCAGATCGCGATTGCGGCTTCACTCATGCCCAAATGAACCATCCTAAGGGGGCAAATGTGCCACGTTTGACAAGATCAATGCAGTCTTGCACTCTTGACTTAACAATGACCACCAAACTTTTGATAGTATTGAGTGACTTTTGGCCATTGGGCTACGACTAGTTGTGTTTTAAAAACCTGGCAACCCTGGCCACACTGCATCATGCAAATGGCATTTTTAAATGTATCTGTATATATTAGGTGTATATTTTTTTTAATGCCTAAAAACTGTCTCAGTTACTTATTAGTGTGAGCATCGCAACTTTACTGTGGGTTGACACAGCTCACAGAAAAAAAGTATTACCTTTTTTATTATTGAAATATTTTCATTCAAGTTTTACGTATTGATCTGAGTGGTTACAAATCCAAATTGTCTACAAATTGTACAGTAATGATGTGCCAGTTGATGAAGCAGTGCAGGTAAATTAAAGGGTTATTAGCTAAATGAATGCTATACCTTGAGGTGTGTTGCTCGTTTGAAGGCTTTATTGCAGACATGGCATACATGACAGCGGTCTTTTCCATGTGTCTGCCTGCAGTGTCTTCTCAGAGAATTTGCTGTCAGCATCAGTTCACCACAGTAGTAGCACTGGTGCTTCCTCCGTGCCTCTGCGTCCTTCTCCTCAATCTGACTATCCATAATCTGTGTGCAGAAATGAAACAAACATGCACTGATGCATTTAGACATGCACTGCTTTACAGATTAGATTATTATATTGTGATAAGAATCCAATTTGTAACCAATTTTAAGGTACTTCAGAGAATAGTGGCTTTTTCAGTCTAATGTAAAGAAAACACCCAAAATGTTCATTTTGTCATCCTTTGTCCATTTGTGTCAGCATATTTAAATTGTAATATATATTTTCAAAGGCTGTTTTCTGAAAATTTGTTATAAATCTCCACTTCGACAGCACCTACATACACAAGTTTGATTCTGAAGCAATATTTTTTCATAAATAGTTTGACTGATGCAACATACATATAAGAGATGCGCGGATCAGCTGAAATGTTCCTCAAATCCTCTCCTTTAAACTAATCATCCACCCACCACCCGCCCACACATATTGTTTTATCTATTATATATATTTGCACCCGACCCGCACCCAGTCGACACTTTAATAATTCAAATTCTTTGTTTTAAGCATGATGACAGGTCACCGTGAATCGTTCGTTATTAACAGCAGATTCAGCTTTTACATATACAGGAAAAAGAGAACAAAATCGCTGTCACTTCACCTTAAATGGCAGCTATGTTTTGTTTACTTGGCCTTTTTCTTTGCACTGTGCAATAAAACAGAAATGCATCTACTGTGCATGGATTTGGGCGATTCCGCCTCGCCTCCAAAACACAGCCAGCTGCACTAAATGAGCGTTCGCTCGCACCGCTTGTTGCAGGAATGCACAAGCTTCTCCTTGCAAGGCGCTGCAGTCGTGTACTGTAAATAAGCTATCTTTTTTCTCCCAGAACGATAGCAGATTTTCCTCTGATGACTCCTCCAGCTGAAAGTTTGCACAGTACTCTTGGACTTCACCTATTATTTTGAGCGTCTCATCTTCACATTCTGCGAAGTCCACTCTCTGCTTTCTTTGCTGGTCAACTTCTATGACCTGTGACCCACCCGTAATTAATCATAATGTATTTTTATATGATATAACCGCCATCCGTGCATCACTAATACATATCCAATACTTATTCCAAAAAAAAAAAAGACTGATTTTGATTTATGATGTTTTTTTTGTGTTTTAGAAATGTATGCAATTAGCGCATATAATTATGCATATTTAAACAATCTTTTAAAAAGAAAAAAATATTCGTAATGTAATCAATCAACTAGAGAAGTACGGTGATAACTATTAGTTATTTCATTTGGTCACACTTTATTTTGATGGTCCGTTTGTTGAATTTAAGTTACATTGCATCTACATGCCAACTAATTCTCATTAGATTACAAGTAGCCTGTTAGGTTGGGGTTAGGGCTAGAGTAAGTTGACATGGACTAGCAAAGTTTCTTAAAGTCTTACAGGAGCCGTATCAGCAAATATTAAGCAGACAGTCTACTGATACTCAAATGGACCATCAAAATAAAGTGCTACCTTTTATTTAGCCTACTCACTTGCAGTGTCTTCTCTCATCCAACATGAAAACAAAAATATTTAAAGGTTGCATGCAATCAACATTTACAATGTTTATTATTTTTCTCCTCAAAGTCTGCCCATTTGCTGGCAGTCCTTCTGTTGACATCATCTTGAGGGCTTCTATAGCAACTGCATAGCACTTTTCTTAATCACGTTCCTCTTACCGTTAGTTTGCTATGAGGCAATGATGCGCAAAAGAAAGCCCCGCCCTCTACTTAATTCATGTGGATTTTAATAAGCAGATTCTACAAATATTAAACCAATAATCATAAAATACACATTTAGTAAAATAATGTCAGTCCTATTTCTACAGAACCAGTATTTTCTGGTCAATATAAAGCATACAACATACACCGTTGAAGTCAGAATGATCAGCCCTCCTGTGAATTTTCTTTTCTTCTTTAAATATGTCCCAGTTAAACAGAACAAGAAATTTTCACAGTATTCCTGATAATACTGGAGATGAAAATTTATTTTTAAAAGCAGTTTTTTTAAAGGTTCAAGACACCCTGGAGTACTTTTTAAAAACATTTTAACAGATTTGTGTGTGTTGAGCATCAGTTAAGACAACGTTAGCACCTGTCAGCTTTAATTGAAGGGAAAACTGGATAATTTTGAGCTAATTTCATCTTCTGAGTTAATTATATAATTATTGAGGTGGGATCAAAATTGGTGACGTACGACACATCTGCTAGTGAAGTGATGACATGTCGGTATCTCATTATTTTTCATAGCTGTATTTTCTTATCCTGTGAGAAGATCCTGCTTCTTAATTATTCATGAGAGCACATGCTTTCCAAAAGCAATGCAGACCTGCCAAGCTGTGACCCAATGACTGGGGACATCGCATCTGCACGGCATGGGTCGTATGTGTTAGTTTCCATGATCCAAGGGGTTTGTTGCATGTTTTCCCCCGCGATGCTGTCAAGGCCGATACAGCAAAGCTGTTGGTTTGCAGCAAGCATTTTTGTCGGGAGAGCTGTACGAGAATTGAAAAATGAATGACTTTGTCTTTTATCAGTTGAGTTCATTACCATTCAGACACATAACCTTTATCCATGCTGCTGTGTTCACCTATGTTTAAAATCCTCCAGATTACCGGCAGGGCTAATGGTTGAAATAGACAGGGCAAGAAACCTGCTGCACTGCACTGCAGACCCGGGGACTGAGGAGTCGTCAAGTCTTCCTCATTTATACTGTTTATATAAACACGATTATCTTTATAATCATATAACAATTTGTGATTATGTGTATATGAAATTACGAATAACATATGTAGCAGGAAATTAAATTACTTACTGTTTATTTCTTTGCATTTTAACTTTGGAAACTATAAAATCATGCGTCTCCTCACGGTTTGTCTCATTTTGTGTGCCAATTGACAACAGTTGTTTGTTCCCCTCTTTTTCCCCTGCTCTGCCGGCCATGCCCACTCCTCCCTCTGCTTGCAGAGCTCCACACCCATCATGAAGCATTTTTTTTTTAATTCTGAGGTACATGAACCAAAAGAGAGGGGTGTCATGGCCCCATAACCACTGTTATACAATATTTGCCTAATTTAAAGCCTTTAATGTCAGTTTAAGCTGAATACTAGTATCTTGAAAAATACCTAGCAAAATATTATGTACTGTCATCATGACAAACATAAAAGAAATCAGTTATTAGAAATTTGTTAAAATTATCATGTTTAGAAATGTGTTGAACAAATCTTCTTTACGCTAAACAGAAATTGTGGAGAAAAAAATACGGGGGGAGGGGGGGGGGGCAAATAAATCTCACTCTAACTGTATATGCCTACAGTGCAAAACTTGACTGGATTGTCATTTGTACTCAGTTACCTGTGTGTTCAGGTTGAGAGAGACTGTATCCAGAATCTGTGTGTCTGCTAGAGTCAGAGTCACACTGCCATCACTGACCATGCCCGCTGATGACATCACCAGGTTCTGAGTTGACAAGCCCGTCTGAGATAGCGAGGTGCTGGGTGCCAGTGCATTGACTGATGGGAAGAAACAATGAGAGAGACTCAACCACTAAAAAACGTACACACTATTTACTCATTCTCAAGTGGTTCAGAAACTTTATGAGTTTTTTTTTCTTTTTTGGTAAACACAAACAATAATATTTTGAAGATGGTTGGAAACACTGACATCAATAATAGGAAAAACTATGGAAATAGTCACCCTTGCTACAACTGACAAGTATGCCAAAAGAGCAATGGTGCTTGACAAGACTTTAAGGGAACCACAACACATCGATGCAACTAGTGGCCTTGATTGGGCCCAATGTCTCAGAACCCTCCAGAGCAGTGCTTCATAAAATCTAAGATGAGGTCAGATGTGCTGGACAGTCGGGATGCTGCACACTTGGCCATAATGAAGAGACCTGACCTGGGCGTCACCTTCACCAAACTCCAATGCTAGACTCTTACAAACTATGGAAATCAGTGATTATCATCTTTTGTGTTCAAAAGAAAAAGAAACTCGCACCATTTTATGACAAGTAAAGGGTCGGAATATTTCGTTTTTGATCTATCCCATGTCAAATAAACTAGCATTGTTTATTATAAATGTTGTTGACTGCTTAATAAACTGCTTTTAGTCCTCTTTTGTAATTACCTTTGGATAAAAGTATCTAGTGGATAAATTAAGTTGCAACCTCCCGCTCTGCCTCGTAAAGCTATTACAGAAGTAACTAAAACTGCAATTCATCAAAATTTCACTAGGCCTGGCTCTATGATAGAGCACAATTCTATTGAGCACAATGTTAAAATGGTCAACTTAACAGCAGAGAAAAAGTGTTTACAGTCTGGTACAGCAAACGATTTTATAGCTAATATTACCCTTCATGACAACTGTGAGGAGGGTGAATTTTTTTACAACTCATCTGTTTCGTTTATATTAGGTTATATTAAGGCCCAATCCCAATTTTATTTTTGTACCCTTTCCCTGTGGCCCTTACCACCGAGGGTTAAGGGGAAGGGCTTCAAAACTTACCCCTAAGAAAGGGACAGCACTACAACACCTGCACACATCATCATTTGTCATCGCGATCTCTTGCTTCATATGAGATCAGACGATGGCAACTGCTTTAGTTATTCCAGTTGTGTTATTTTTTGGTGTTTATCTTCAGGAAATCACTGAAGGCATATATTATGATATAATAACAATCTAATGTGGCAATAAGATCGTAACTATACTGTGTATTTACACAGGGGCCATATTCATCTATGTAAACACACGAAAACAACATTAACATTATAGCAGACACTGTA
Source organism: Danio tinwini (assembly GCA_903798205.1). Taxonomy (NCBI): domain Eukaryota; kingdom Metazoa; phylum Chordata; class Actinopteri; order Cypriniformes; family Danionidae; genus Danio; species Danio tinwini. The sequence continues at coordinate 8,049,556 of CAIGQZ010002445.1, read as the reverse complement.
AAAAGCTAATTCTCAGCCACTTGACTTCTCTGACAGGGTATTCGAGTGTCATCGAGTTTCAGTATGTTGTGCGACTGCTGTACAGGAGTTATGATTATGGATTATAGATCACGAAATTTAGAGATTTTTTTTCCGTTTTTTTTAAAAAGCATGACGGTAAAACACGAACGTGATTATGAATATATTAAAACATATGTTTGTTTGTCATAAAAGTTCGTAATAATGACAAAAAAATACTAATTTGTGGATCTCCTTACTTCCAGGTTCAGCATAACTGCCGTTGTGGCAGGTATATTCTGGGAAATTTTCTCACCCCTCCGTTTTAAGTGTGCTCCTGAAAAATCTTCGTTCGAAGGGGTGTATACCCCTTGTTCTTAGCCCTACGCCTTCAAGCTAAAGAGATTGGGACACCACTAGCCCTTGACGTGAACGCATAAAACGAGGGGTAGGGGTAAGGGGAAGGGCTAAGGGGTAGAACTGGGATTGGGCCTAAGTCTGCATAATTAAGGGCATGGCCACTTGAGTGACAGCTAGGTCTCGCTGGTCTCGTCACCTCAGCTGATTCTGGCTGATTAGCTGCTGAACTCGGCATATACATCGTATTTTTGTTTTGTTTTATGTGGCTTCACACAGTCAATTGCCGTTTGGAATTATTTTCTACAATCATCAAATGATATGGCATGCTATGTGCACTTAATTGTACACCAAACCATTCAAGTTGCTTCCATTTTCCAGGTGAGTAAAATTCTTTAATATCTATATCTATAAATTTATTAGTTTTATTTAAGATCATTTATCATTTATAATTTTCTTCAGGCCTGTAATGCACTCCAGAATCTGACAGACTGATTAGCTGTAGGCTATAGAACAGTCATCTGAAATATTGTCATATTGCGATCTCTCTGCAATGGTTATAAATGTTGGATTAATCGACAAATTCAAAATAAATTATTAATCCGCGGGTCACATGCATTCCGAACCATGAGTTGTGATCCGTACGGATCACGGATCAACAGTGATCCGTTTCACCCCTAAAACATATTCAATATTCGACTCAACCCAACCGTCAGGGCTCTGCTAACTTGGCTTTGCGATGCAGCATTTTTTGTATGTATGTACATCAAAAGCAAATATGCTATGGCTCACGCTTATTGACAGTGGAAAATGATTTACGGCTAGTCATGTCAGGAATCCAATTAGCATGTTGTCCTCACAGAAACAGGCTCAGCCATCACACTGAATCAGGTAAGCTGTATATTTATGTTTCAATGTAATTAATGCTACGCACTTTAAATGCAGCAGTTAATACGTGAATTATGTTTGCACATGCCTGGGGGGGGGGGTGCAAGTGAAATTGGACAAACTTGGGGAGGCGTGTGTCCTAAAAGTTTGAAAACCCCTGGTCTATGGGATAATTGTAACTGTGCAGCTGTCTTTTATTAAAGTGCACATGTGATATTTAGCTAAGTGTAGCGGTGAGTTTGTGCCATCTAGTGGTTTGGAGATAAATAAAATGAAATCAAATGTGTATCTTTAGCCCTTTGACACATTATTTTAGAGGTCGGACTAAAATAAACATCCTTTTATTCAGCTCTCACCGGTCATGACTGAAGGAGGAGGACTGTGAGGAAGGAGCTGCTCATTGGTTAATGTCAAACTGCTGCTGCTTGGAGTGAGTCTGATCCCAGTGCTCATGTTGGATGAAGATGTCGGGCAGTGCTGGGGTAACAGATCCTGACCTTAAAACACACAGACAGAGGAATTATTATATGTGTGCTTTTTTTTTAATATGGCTATTCCTAAACACCAGAGAAAAAAACTGAAATTAAATCTAAGAAAATACACTAAAACTGAAATGTACAGCAAATTAAAAAAATAGTATCGGAATAAAAACTGATCTAAAAATGCAAAACTGTAACGACTTTGGTGTGCAGATGTGTGTGTACCTGCTATAGTGAGCGTGATCTCCGGTGCGCTGTTGGCAGCTGTGGACACAGCAGCACTGCTCTGCGCTAAAGCTTGTGTGAGAGTGGAGTTATTGATGGTCAGTGTGATTTCTGGAGCACTGCTGCCTCCGCTCACCTGCAGACCTGCCGTACCAGACACTTGTGTCAGCTCCTGGGAACCTGAAAGGACAAACGCATCAATATCAGACAAGAATAGGGTCATAAGGTCAATTCAAAACTGTCTATGTAACGTAACGTGACGTAACGTAAAGTAACGTAACATAACATAACGTAAAGTAACGTAACATAACAAAACATATAACATAAATCATAACAAACTAAAATAACACCACAATACATAACATCTCCCTCAAGTGGTTCTAATCTTTTATAAGTTTCTTATTTTCTGTTGAACACAAAAGAAGGTGTTTTGAAGAAAGCAGAAACATGTAACCACTCACATTCATAATAGCAAAAACAAATACTATGCAAGTTAATGATTACAAATTTTCAGCATGTTTAAAAATATCTTCTTTTTTTATGTTCAACCAAAGAAAGAAACTCATAAAGGTTTGAAACAAGTAAAGGGTGAGTAAATGACGAATATTACTTTTACATTTTTGGGTGAACTATCCCTTTAAGCACCTATTGTTGTTTATGTGTAATTCTTTTGTATGCAATAGGGCTGCACAATATTGAAAAAGAATCTAAAATTGTGATATGAATACAATTTCACCAGATAGCTCACGGTGGCTCAGTGGTTAGCACTGTTGTCTTAATGCAAGAAGGTCGCTGGTTCGAGTCCCAGCTGGGTCAGTTGGCATTTTTGTGTGGAGTTTGCATGTTTCCCCCGTGTTCGTGTGGGTTTCCTCCGGGTGCTCCGGTTTCCCCCACAGTCCAAAGACATGCGGTATAGGTGAAATGAATAAGCTAAATTGTCCATATTGTATGTGTGTGAAGGCGTGTGTATGGATGTTTCCCAGTGATGGGTTGCAGCTGGAAGGGCATCAGCTGTGTAAAACACATGCTGGATAAGTTGGCGGTTCATTCCACTGTAGCGACCCCTGATAAATAAAGAGACTAAACCAAAAGAAAATGAATGAATGGAAATCATTTATAATATTCATTGATTGAGATGATTCTGTAGGGGAGCGCATCTGGATAAAATCTAATAAACAAATCAAGCACAGATCAATGCAATAGAGAGATACAATTAGAATAAATAAATAAATACAGTAATTGAATAATAATAATAATAATAATAATAGTAATTGCATTGAAAATGAATGGTTAGTAAAGTTACAAATGCCATCATTTCTTATGCCTGAATGCTTTTAAAATCCTTATAGTCACAGGCCTCAAAAACTCACGCAAATGATAAATTATAATACAGACTCAACACTGCATATCCAGAGATCTGACTATTGCAAATTCAATTCAATTCAATTCATCTTTATTTGTATAGCGCTTATACAATGTAGATTGTGTCAAAGCAGCTTCACATGGAAGTTTATAGTGAATTGAAACAGTGTCAGTTCAGTTTTCAGTGTTTAAGTTCAGTTCAGTTTAGCTCAGTTCAGTGTGGTTTAATAATCACTACTGAGAGTCCAAACACTGAAGAGCAATTCCATCGATGCACAGCTCTACAGATCCCGAACCATGCAAGCCAGTGGCGACAGCGGCGAGGAAAAAACTTCACTAATTGGCGAAAGTGAAGAATTTAAAAAACCTCGAGAGAAACCAGGCTCAGTTGGGCACGACCATTTCTCCTATGGCCAAACGAACAAATGAACCAATGATTGTAAATAAAGAAGGATGACGGGACAGTGCCTTATTCAATTGAAAGCTTTCAATGCAAAACACCTCATGACGGGCACAGACTGTCACAAAAACCTGCTAAAATTGAAGCCTGGGCATGCGCAGAAGGAACTACCTGATGAAGCCAGAGGTGGAGCCGCGGAATCAAGCTTCCAACCAAATGTATTTGTTATCTTCACAGGTGTAGAAATAACATTTGTAAAATATGAAAAATAGCATATAAACAACACATACTATTTTTAGAAAGGTTTTTAGTTTTAGTTAGCAATCAACAGTGTATAACAATATACACACCATGGATGTTTATATTAACAAAAGATAAATACAGCAAGATTTCTAAATAAAATAATCCTTATCAATTTGTACAATAAACTTTGCAGTATTAATACATCAACTGATGTCTGTCAGCTGCTGCAACATCGCTTTTATATTGTTTATTATTTTTTCTTTGCCTCCGATATTTGGCTTATTCGATGCTTTAATTATATCTGGCAAAGAGGAATTTACATATATTTTAATGTTTATGAGGTGTTTTCAAATAAAAAAGCCAACGATAAATGATGTATATAAATAATATATAACGTTTACAGCTCTATTTGTTATAAGATTCTCTTCCTAGAGTGTTTAATATTGTTGAAACAGCAAATTCAACGGATTAACTCGATTACATGCCGAAACTCAAAGACGTCTTAAAATCAAGTTCAAATAAAATGACAGGAGACCAATGTGGAGATCGGCTAAAATCATTTTTGTCTTCCTAATTATTATTTCAGACCCATAAACAGAATTGCTGCTAGACTACGATCCCCTGTATTTCCCCACCATGGCTAACGTACAGTATCAACTAAGATAAAGCCCACACTTTACTGAATAAACAGTGATCCCTCGGATCCTTTAGGTCAGAAAGTATAGTTTACTGCTGAACAACTCATTTTATCATGGTAAAATAACAAAGAAATCGAACATTAAAAGTAGGGCTGTCAATTGATTAAAAAAATTAACTAATTAATCACACTTTTTTGTGTGATTAATCATGATTAATCACGAAAAAAAAATCCTAAATACAGGCATTGGAAATAT
>CAIGQZ010002445.1:8015118-8038354 GCA_903798205.1 Danio tinwini | reverse complement strand
CACACACACACACACACACACACACACACACACACACACACACACACTCATACACTATGGCCAATTTACTTTATTCAATTGTCTTTAGACTGTGGAAGGAAACCGGAGCATCCGGAGGAAACTCACGCGAACATTGGGAGAACATGCAAACTGCAAACAGAAATGCCAACTGGCCCAGCCGGGAAGGGAATAATGTAAAAGAAAGAAAATAAAGGAAAAAAAAAAACAGGTAAAAGTGGATAAAGCTACAAACCTGCATTCTCCTGCTCGTTTGTAAGGCTGCTGATGGTGACGCTGGTTGGAGCGGGTGGAGGCTGCAGCGAGAGGCCACTAAGAGGGTGAATGACCACATTGGCAGGAACCGAACCGTCTCCAGCCGTCATGAGGTGAGCGGTCGCGTGTGGTGTCAGGCCTGAGTCAGCCGTCAGAGAGTGAGAAAGCAAACTGCCCTGCAAGATACTGGGGTCGATCTGAACAAACAGAAACAAACGTTACTGCATCATCCTGATCAGTCAGTACAACTACAATAAATTGGTCTCTTTAGGCGAGTATTACCTGCAAAGTGATGTTGTTGATGTTGCTGGGGTCAATCCCAGAGATCTGCACATTCGGACACACCAGGTTTGTAGGTGTGAGCTGCAAGTGAATCCCTTCAAGTGTAGCAAGACCCTCTGCTAAAGAGACAGTCAGATCTCCACCCGCTGGAACAGACAGGAAAAAAAATGAAACAAAATAATAATTTTAACAAATAAAAAGGTAAGTTTCCTGAATTGTTCTTGAAAGATTTAAAGATAATTTACAACCCCAAATCAGAAAAAGTTGGGACAGTATGGAAAATGTAAATAAAAAAAGTAGTGATATAAATATACTTTGACTTGTATATTATTGCAGACAACATAAACACAAAATATTTAATGCTTTGTCTGGTCAACTTCATTTTATTTGTAAATACACATACTTTCCTGTTATTCAGACCTGCAAAACATTATAAAAAAAGTCAGGACAGGAGCAATTTAGGGCTAGTAATCAGGTAAATTGGTTAAATGATGTGATTTGGTGATGTCAACAGGTGTTTTTAATTATGATTTGGCACAAAAGCAGCATTCAAGAAAGATCTAGTCCTTTAGGAGCAAAGATGGGCATATGATTGCAAGTTTGCCAAAAGATACCTGAGAAAATTATTAAAATGTTTAAAAACAACGTTCCTTAAAGACATTTGGATATTTCACCTTCAACAGTGCATAACAAAATTTAAAGATTCAAGGAATCTCGGAACATAAAGGACAAGGGCGCAAGCCTAAGCTGAACAACCGTGATCTCCCCTCCCTCAGCCGGCACCGCATCAAGAATCGTCATTCATCTTTAAGCGATATCACCACATGGGCTCAGGACTACTTTGGCAAACCTTTGTCAAGTTCCACAATACATGGTTACATCAACAAATACCAGTTAAAACTGTTCAAAATACATTACAAAGTCCTGGCTGCGAAGGAAGGGGATACAGGTACTTGACTGAATGAAAGAATGAAAAACTAAAGAAAGACATAATAGTGCGATCTGTCGGACGTAGCACAGTGCTTTTTCAGTAAAGGCACAGCTTAACAGATGTGTTTTTAGTCTTGATTTGAATGTGCCTAATGTTGGAGCACTTCTGATCACTTCTGGAAGCTGTTTCCAGCAGCGGGGAGCGCTGTTAGTAGCTGAAGGCGGATTCACCCTGCTTTGACTGAACTCTTGGAATTTCTAGTTTATGTGATCCTAAAGATCTGAGTGTTCTATTAGGTTTGCATTCAGTGAGCATATCTGTAATGTATTGAGGCCCTAGGCCATTTAGTGATTTATAGACAAGTAATAATACTTTAAAATCTATTCTGAATGTAACTGGGAGCCAGTGTAAAGGCCTGAGGACAGGTGTGATGTGCTCTGATTTTCTGGTTCAGGTTAGAATCCTGGCCACAGCGTTCTGGTTGAGCTGCAACAGTCTGACTGTCTTTTTTTTAAGTGTTGTGAAAAGGAATGGCAACATTACAAAGTAGTAAATGCTTTGCTGTTTCAACTTTCTCAGTGTTGCAAGAACCAAAATTGGAATAGATGTTGATTAAAAAATAAATAATAATAATAAAAAAAAATAATAATTATAAAAATCATGAGGAACACATTAAATAATGTTTGTTGTATTGTCTGCAATAAAATACGAGTCAAAGATCCAAACTTTTTCTAATTTGGGGTTGTAGATTAGTTTCTTTTGCAGATTATTTTGTTTTGACCAGTGGCCACACTGAAGAGGTGATCCGTACTACTTTCTCTACTTTAAAAAATCGGTTTAATTAACATCAAGCGAGTGTGAAAGTTTGGTTGTCAACCTGGAGAGGATTTGTTTGAAGGTGGGGTGGGGGGGGGGGATCTAACACCACAGCCCAATTCTTTTTTTATGCCCACTGACATTATTTTTCTCCTAGACTAATTAATCTGCAGAACTAGCATGGACAGAGGAGATGTGTTCCCACCAATATCCATGATTATTGAAATATCCCCACCAATAACTTAATTGCCTCCAAAATAAAATACTTCGCAGTCAACATCTCAATAATTTGCGGCTTTTGTGACCGCGGGAACTGCAAAAGGCTGAAGTTTAAGGAAGAAGCAATGAAAAGTACACAGGTTTGCAAGCCCACTTAATCGCAAATCGATCATGCGTTGAATGGTGATCTGCCAGCCGAGATCAATCGAGTGATTTTGGAGAAAGTGCTAAAAGACTCGGTGGATCAGCTGTTTAATGGCCCAAATCTCAATGCGTTGCATTCACTGCGTGTTCAGCACAAATGTCCGCTAAATGTAAAATCTAACAGTGTATATATCTTTGCCAAAGAAGTTTGACTTTACTAAGTTCATACTGAAACGTCGGCTCATGACGAAGATCGGTACTGTGCAGTTGGTCATCGTGAGAACCCTGCTCTGCGCCGCTTATATATTATGTCAGCTGACTCGCCTGCTTTTTTCCACAAACGCAGACAAATGTAAATCAGCGCATAACAAGACTGAGCATTTAAAATGACACAAACCCAAACCAAAACTTTTAAAAGAGTAGTAGAAGTGAGACTTTTCTTCCTTTCTTTTGTCCGATCTTTCTGGTTATTAAATTGATATGCATATAAAAACAATAGTGCAAAATCTATATTTCTTACTGCAATGCTTTAGGTTTGTTTGATGCAAACCCTAGATTTTTTTCAGAATGTAACAGTAGGACTTTTTATAGCAGATAACTCACATTCAAGCACACTCAGGGCAGCATGATAATGTTATTCATTGTTATATTATTGTCGTCATCGACATCATTCATATTTTATATTCATTTTGGAATTATTGCACAAATATCAATAAGTGATTACAGAATTAGTTGGTTGTTTTTAGTTTTTGTTAGTCCTGAGTGATGTTGTTCTCAAATACAATAAATCTGTAATACACAATTTGCAGTGGTGATCATTTATTTTAGGTGGGTGCTCCTAAATTTTTTATGGTGCTCCTAAAATTTTGGAAGTTTGAAGCAACAGTGCTACCAAGTAAAAAAGGTTCATTTCAATCCCTGCATTAGACAAATACTAGTTTTCATTTATTTATTCATTGTTCTGTCATTTATTTATAGTGTAAAAATTATGTATGTTGAAATGTCAAAACTTTTACTTATTTAAGCACAAAGAGAGAAATGGGCTATTGTTTGTTTTTAATATTATTTTGTGCTGTATTAATTGGTTACTGAGCAGCAATAAATAACACTTTAAAATATGAGTTTTCATGTGATTTTCTAAACTAGTCGTGTTTTGAAATTATTGAATGCATAATAATCGTGATAACCGTGATTATTTCTCAGACTCTAATCGTACAACCAAAATGTGTAATCGTTGCATCCCAAGTCCCCACCAATATCAAAAGCAAATCCATGCCTTTAATTGCATAATAATAATGTTTGTAAAGGTGTTTGCCATTACCTGACACAGTAGCAGGCAGAATAGCTTGACCGACCAGTCCTTGCTGCAGCAGACTGGGATCATATTGGCCTGTGAGCACTGGGTTTGCTGGGATGTAAATGTTAGGATCTGTGGCGGCGCTCTGCAGTAATCCCACAGAATGCTGAGTGTCCACGGCGGAGGAGGGATGCTGAGACTGAGGAACGCTTTGCACTTCTTGTCTTTCTGAGATCTGCGGCTCAACGCTGGAGCTTCGCTTGGACTTGCGGTCAGACGAGCGTATGTGACCCTGGATGTGAGTTTTGCGGTGGCCTGATGTACGGAAGCGGAGATCACAGAAAGGGCACTTGAAGGGTTTGGAGCCTGTGTGTAAACGCATGTGGACTTTGAGGCTGCCTTTCGTGGAGAAGGATGTGTTGCACATGTGACAGCTGAACAGCTTCTGCCCTGCACACACACAAACACAAGGGACGTGTAAGAGGATGAAAGAAAACAAGGTTGTTTTTGGCTGCAATATTTAAAAAAAAAACAGTCAGAACTATTAGTCCCCCTGAATTATTAGCTCTCCCATATTTCTGTTTAACATAAAGAATATTTTTTCAACACATTTCTAAACATAATAGTTTTACTAACTCATTTCTAATAATTGATTTCTTTTATCTTTGCCATGATGACAGTAAATAATATTTTACTCCATATTTTACTAGTATTCCACTTACAGTGACATTTAAGTAGGTTAATTAGGTTAACTAGGCAAGTTATTGTAGAATGTTGGTTTGTTCTGTAGACAATTGAAAAAGAAATATTGTTTAAGGGGGCTAATACAGCGTATATGCAGGAATCCTAAAGATAATTTTAATACCTTTTTAAGATTTTTTAAAGACCTTCTCAGAATACTTTGAGACCTCATCGCCACTTCAGGTTCTAATCAGTATCAAACCAAACAGTTGCTAATAAATAGTTGTAGTTAAATAAATGAATGGAGCACAACCATGCAACAGAACTCAGAAACAAAGCTTGAAAGAATAAATCAAGCGGTTGTTTTCAGCGACAGGCTTCAGCCACGGTTTAAACTCGTCTTTCTCTACCAAGATTACGCAAACTTGCATTATCCCATTTTGCTGTCTGTTTCGGTCTATGGTTCCGCTACATGTGGAGAGCGTCACATCACCTTCCCGCGTTTGTCACAAATTACGTCACATCACCCGGACGGAGGAGCTTGGCTGGACACACCCTGGCCTGAACCAATCATGTGTATAGACCAATTACCATGTTTGTAAACATTCAGGATGCGCGCGCAGGGAGGTGGCAGAAAAAAAACGGGAGCGCTAGCATTTACAGCGAGGGAATGACATCCAATGCGGTTCAGAGTTTGTTGTTGTCTTAGAAATAAGATATATTGATTAAATATTATATATATTATTTACATAATGCTTTCAGTGTATTATAACAGCTCGCCACCCAGCGATAAGCACAGTGATTCTTCAAAATTAATGTTATAGTTAGTGGCGTTCGTCTGACAGGTCCATTTGCGATAGCACCCTCGTAATGGATATTGAATAAGACGAAATGACCAAGCATCCAGCACAAAATATACAATCTCATTGAAGCTCCAAGGGATTTTACGAGAGATGTTAAAAGTCTGCAAGAAATAATTTTCCCTGATTACCAGATTCAAAATTATGTAGTTATTATGTTGCTAAAATTATGTGCTAAAAACCGAGGTTCTGCCGAGCCAAAGACAAGGAAAAAAAGACGGAGCTAACGTTATACAAGGCCAGAGTGATCATCAACAGCAAAACTGCATTCTGACAGAGATCTACACCTGTACCGCAGTCCCAGAGTATGTGAACTTACACATAAAGGTAAAGTTGGTTTTATATTCGCACATTCCGACTTTCTCCTTAATAATATAATCTTATAAAAGTATTATTTGCAAACTCTAAAAAGCGAAATTATATTAGCAACCAATGACTATCAAAGTACAGCATTGTTCACAGTCAAATAAACAGTATTCATGTTGTTTTCAAGTCACACTTGCAGGTTATTTCAGACCGAATATTCAAAGTGCCGTGGTAAACAATATAGGAAGTGTGTCACAAGTTGTCACTGAATGAATGTGAGAATATAAAACCAACTTTAATTACTTACACTTTCACGTTTCATTTATAGCATTCAGTGTCCGCAGTTTAATTAACCATATGTAACTGTTTTGCCAAAATCATTGCTGCAATCAAAAACGAGTAATGTGTATGATTCAGCATAGCATGAAATCACCTGATATAACATGAGAACTGCAGAGTCCAGCATTTATAATTAGGTCCTCACTTCATTCAGCTCCCTTTTAGCCAAAAATGTCTGTAGTCGGCATTGAAAATCGAATTTGGCATCCTACTGCAAAACACGACATGTTTGCTATTGCAGCCGGTCTTTTTCTGCAACCGGGGACCCGTGTGACGTCATGTGTGACGTAGGTTAGTAATTGGTCTATTGAGCACGCCGTTGTTAATATTAGAAGGAAAATAAATATATTTATGCTTTTTTGGAGTCAAACACTTTGGACAACGCCTGAACAAAATTTAAGACCTTGTAAAAACCTGATTAAGACTTTTTAATATCTTTAAAAGGTCTTAAATTTCTCATAATTGATTGATCAACTTTTAATACTTTTTAAGACCCTGTGGACACCCTGTAATAATATTGACCCTAAAATGTTTTTTAAATAAAATTAAAAACTGCTTTTATTCTAGCCGAAATAAAACAAATAAGACTTTTTCCAGAAGAAAAAATATTATCGGAAATACTGTGAAAAATCCCTTGCTCTGTTAAACATCATTTGGGAAATATTTGAAAAAGACAACAAGAGGGGGGCTAATAATTCTGACTTCAACTATATATTACAATTTTCTGAAGAAACTTGAAAATGTGGTTGGCAGTCAAACATTTACTGCCAAGATGTTGTGAGGTGGTTTTTTGCTATTTAGATAGGTTGCTTTTAAGCTACAATTCTGGATAATATTTTGATATTTAGGTAACATTCATTGTCAATTTGACAAGCTGCCGAGGGGAGAAGCTTTGCAAATTTTCCTCACATAAATTGTGTTGACCCCAGTTGGCTGCCATGCAATTTATTAGGAATCAATACTTAAAAAACTTATTAAAAGTCAATAAAAAAAAAACTCAAACTCCACACAGAAATGCCAACTGACTCAGCTAGGGCTCGAACCAGTGACCTTCTTGCTGTGAGGTAACTGTGCTAACCACTGAGCCATCGTGTCACCCGTACAGACGATTTTTTTTGGACATACAGTACACATCACAAAAGACATACCCAGATTTTCAACACAACAGAAGGAGTAGATGATCGTTTGACGCCCCAAGACAAAATCTCCAAAGTCTAAGGGATTCTGTTTCTAATAGGTGAAAATCAGTTGACTAATATTAAAAGGTAATCACTCTTCTCAACAAACTAATTTATTATTATTTTAAACTAAGATTATAAGTACCATTTTAATCCTTCCACTTTAAAGCTTTAATGTATACACGTGACTCACATCTGCACATCTATATTGCAAGATCCAACTCACCTGAGTGTGTCTTAACATGACAGTCCAGTGTGGATTTCACTGTGAAAGCCTTTCCACACTCATCACACTTGTACGGTTTTTCGCCTGTATGGATCCGAATATGTCTGAAAAATTTAAAACAGCTTACATTTAAGTTAAACATTTAAGGCCAGCAATGCTAAATTCCTTCCCGTCAGTTGATTCACAAATTATGAGAATGTTGACTCAAAGTTGTGAAAACGATCTGTTCATAAATGGCTGTTCCTGAACCTCACATTATAAATTTGTCATTTTTGTGATTGAAATAGCAATCTTTGCAGGCAATGACACAGTAATAGATTAAAAGGAATAGTTCACCCAAAAATAAGAAATTTACACTCCCTCAAAAGGTTTTGAACCTTTTTTCTGTCAAACACAAAATAAGATATTTTGAAGAAAGCTGAAAACCTGTAACCATGTAAACCCTATGGAAGTCAATAGTTATTTCTTCAAAACATCTTTTGTGTTCAACAGAAGAAAAAACTCATAAACAAGTAATCTTTGAAACAAGTAAAAGGGTTAGAAACGATGACAATTTTCATCTTTTCGGTGAACTGTCCCTTTAGTTTGCAATATTCTAAGAATAAATGTTGAAATAAATTGTATATACAATTACTAACAGCTAATAAAGGGTATATACAGCAACCAGAGAGTGAATATACTTTTTTCAACATTTTAAGACCTTTTTTAAGACTCTTTCCAAACATTTCAAAACCTTATCACCAGAGGCGTTGCTAGACATAAAGCTCTACCGGGGCACGCACCCCCTAAAAAAAAAAAAAAAATATATATATATATATATATTTTTTTTTTTTAATAAATAAAATTATTATTGCTATTATACAATTATTATTCTAAATAATAAATCCTAAATGTAACTTGAAAATAATGTACAGGCGCAACTGGAGTGATATGCTAAGATCATTTAAAAAGATAGTTTGCATTAATAAAAATTTCATTTGAATGAAATTCTAAAGGCAATTCTATAGAAAACAAAAAAGATGTTTAATTATCTGTTGTCTTAGACTTGACACATAGCAGAGAATTAGGTTTAATAAGTTTTCCTCCCTGACTGTATCCCTCCTTTGTGCTTCATACAAAAAAATCTATCAGGAGGCATGCTTATTAAGATCACCACCATATTGTATACTGCGTGCCGTCACCTCCACATAAAAGACTGTTAATGCTGGTTTTACAACGCATGAGCGGCGCGTGAGCAGCGAGTATTTTTTTCGCCGTACATGTTAACAACCGGGACTCGCACCGGGAGAAGAGCAGCGTGTCAGGGTCCAGTAGGAGCAGTGTGTGAGGGACGCGGGTATGGTTTTCTGCACACATACAGAGATGCGTCAGTTTGCCTTTTGATTAAACTACATTGCTTTTACCAGCATTGGTTTGGTTTCACATAGAGAATGACGTCTTTATTTCGGGATTACCCTTCTTAATACATACACTTGCATATGAAGTAAATCATATCTCAAAGCATTTACTGGGGCACTGGCGATTTTTACTGGGGCACATGCCCTAGTAAATTGGGTCTAGCGACGCCCCCAGGCAGTGTGATGTCAAACCTCAAAGGATTTTATTGATTTTATATACTGCACAGCACCCTAATATTCGCAGAATAAATTCAGGCAAACTTTAGCATACAACTATACGTCACATAAATAGGTAATGCGGCATTAAATAATTTAAATACTATTTAAGGGCCTTAAATTCCATCTGTCATCTGAGAAATATGGCTAAGCTACAAAGCATGCTATCTATCTCAGACACAGAAAAGCTAGTTCATGCTTTTATGACTTCTAGACTGGATTACTGTAATGCTCTGTTCGCTGGTTGCCCAGCATCCTCTACTAATAAACTTCTTACCTATAAAGAGCTAAGGAGCTTCTTACCTATAAAGCTTTAAATAGTCTAGCTATTGTTTATCTAACCAACCATCTGTCTCGCTACAATCCAACCCGCTCTTTAAGATCTCAAAACTCAGGGCTTCTGGTAGTACCAAGAACAGCAAAGTCCACAAAAGGAGGTTGAGTCTTTTCATTTATAGCTCCTAAACTCTGGAATAGCCTTCCTAATAATATCCCAGGCTCAGATACACTCCCTCAGTTCAAAACAAGAATAAAGACCTATCTTTTTAGTAAAGTATACATGCAATGCATCACATGTGTGAGTGTGCATGTGATTCACCAACTTTTAAAATGTTATTTTTTTTTGATGAACTACCCATTTAGTTTACAATATTCTAAGAATAAATGTGAAATAAAATGTAGAAACAATTACTAACAGGTAATACAGTGTATATACAGGAATTAGAGACTGAAATGCAATACCTTTTAAGACATTTTTTAAGACCCTTTCCAAACACTGTTTTAAAAAACTTCTTAAGACTCACCTTTTTAGTATTGCTTTTAACTTGATGATCAATTTATTAACTTTTTATTCTATCTTATGTCCATATTCTTATTGTTTTATTGCATCTTTTTATTGTTGTGCTGTTTCTTCTTGCCTTGTATTGTCAGTATTTTGCGTTGTATCGCTTTGAGTTTAAGAAAAGCGCATTGCAAATAAAATGTATTATTATTATTATTATTACTTTTTGAGCCTTCGCAGACACCCTGTAATAAAGTAACGTAACATGACAGAAGATTACCTGACAAGGTCACTGGGCTTCTTGAAACTCTTTGGGCAGTATTGGCAGCGGTTTGCAAACTTGGGCTCAGTGTTGAGCTCAATACATTTATCCTTTACTTCACTAATACGATCTCGTTCGGCAGCCGTCTGGGCAAGAACCTTCTCTGACAGAGACGCCTCGTCCCCTGGGTCTCTCTTCGCCAGCTCTGCCGTCTGCTCTTCAGTTAACGTGATGATACCATTGCGGTTTCTTTTCAGCCCTGAGCGATCTGACCCATCATCCTCTTCTCCAGCTTCATCAGTTTCGAGAACTGTGGACAGAAATTATACGTTAACATCAGTAATGCGCAGTAGATCTTTGACTTTGGTTTATACTGTTCAAAAAAACCCCGTTTAGACAAATTTAAAGGGACGGTTCACCCAACACTAAAAATCATTTAGCCACCCTTCACTTGATTCAAACCTTTAGGGTTCTTTCTTCTGTTAAACACAAAAGAAGATATTTTGAAAAATGCTGAACCTTTCATTTCCATAGTATTTGTTTTTTCTGCTATGGAAGTGAATGGTTATAGGTCTTCAGCTTTCTTCAAAATATCTGCTTTTGTGTTGTGTTGGACAGAAAAAAAAAAGAAACTCATACTTTTTTGGGTGCACTATCCCTTTATGTGTTTTCCAAAGACCTTTAAATCTTTTTTGGAACATAAATAAAAATCTAATTTAATTTCTCAATCCATGACCCCTTTTAAGAGCAATTTTTTTATCTGGTCACATGATGGTCTTAATGCAACCTTAACTTTAGTTTCATTTTAAATAAATTGTAATTTATTTATTAATATTGTTAAGTTTGTCTTATAATTTTTCCTCATGTGCTGAATTTGTA
Source organism: Danio tinwini (assembly GCA_903798205.1). Classification (NCBI taxonomy): domain Eukaryota; kingdom Metazoa; phylum Chordata; class Actinopteri; order Cypriniformes; family Danionidae; genus Danio; species Danio tinwini. The sequence goes on along the minus strand of CAIGQZ010002445.1, from coordinate 8,027,267 downwards.
CTGAATTACAAATTTTTTTCCAGACAGCTCACCAGTCAGGTATACATCCACGCTAAAATATCGAGGTGAAAGTTATCATAGCTTGCGTAGAATAGACCCAGCTCCCAACCCAACTTTGAGAATAGATTAACAACGATATTTTTTTTTAATCGCCCGATAAGAGTCTCGCGTTATATATATATCATTATCAGGATATGAGATGACTTATATCGTGATATGAGATTATTTTGCCCTAATGGTAATTATGTCTCAGTTTGTCAGTACCTTTGGGGCCTACGGCGTGCAGGAGTCTCATGTGTTTCCTGCGCAGCATGACTGTGCGGAAGCTCTCATCACACACCATACATTTGAAAGGCTTTGTGTTCAGATGGATGATCATGTGCCGATTCAGACTACCGTTAGTGGTGAAACAGGTCTCACAAACATTACATTTATAAGCCTTCACCCCTGAGAGAGCAGGAAGAAAAAAGATCAGAGGGGAGAAAAGATATGAGCAGGGTTTTTGAATGCATCGTAAAAGAAATAATAGGACTGCACTTTTTAGTGCAGGTTTACCTGTGTGTGTGTTGAGGTGTGATTTGAGCACTCCAGAGGACACAAAGCTCCTCCCACAGATGTTACAGCGATACGGTTTCTCTCCAGTGTGAGAGCGAACATGCTGCTTTAAATGACTGGACTTTTTGAAACCCTTATCGCACAAATTGCACCTGAGAAACAAAATGCGTACAGTATTACTGCACAGATTGAACCAAATTCATCGAGCATGACAGGATAGTGCAGTTAGCAAACAAACATGACTAGTGGTTAAACTAGGTACTGCAGTCCAAATTCGAAACATTGGAGAAGTTATTTTCTGACGACAAAGACCACCACGTGTTGTTTGACAGATTGCCAAGAGTATGAGTATCATACTGTAATTCAAACATCTATACGCTATTCCAACATGATAGCAATTTGGTATTGATTAAAACTTTGACATGTACAATCAGAATATTTAAATCTGCATTTGTGCCACCTCTTTTTAACCACACAGTATTTGTAACTGAATCAGTTGTTCATTCTTAAAAAAATAGTGATGAACCAAGTAGAATATTAATCGTATAAACCATTTCCCTTGTATTCAACAGAATTTCCCTGCTCTCTGTGTTGTAAGCATACGTGAACTTACTGATAGACTCTCTTGCTGAGTTCATCCTCATCCTGGAAGCTTTGTGTCTGGATAGAAAGCTGCAGTTCTCCTTGACTAGCCTCTTGTAATAAACCACTTGTCTACACACAAAGACAGACAAACACATACTGTATGCACATGTTTAACAAAGAAATGAGTTTATCACAATATCAAGTTTAAAACTTTCTACATTTAAAACAACAGAAAAAAATATTTGACATCTTATTTAAAGTACAAATGAAATCAAAACAAACCATATGATTTTGTAAGCTCACATTGGCAATTTTGTGGTATGTGCATGTCATTATATATATATATATATATATATATATATATAAATAAAAAAAGAAGTTTACCCTTGTGATCTAAAATTGAAATCTAAAAATGTACGGAAGTTTGTTTTCAGTTAAATTCTTAGATATTAGCTGCATCCTAAATGGCACATTATACACTATGCTGCACTATGTACTTATGCACTTACACAATCGACAGTACAGTATATGTATGTATTGTTGTCCCAAATGGAACACTAATGGTTATTTTACTAAGCGAAAATTCAAACCATTTCCCAGATGACGTTTGACGGTTGCTATATTAGTAAAATAAATGACCAAACTACCAAATAATACCTGTGATGAGTATAACCGCATTCATTATACCCAACTACCAAACAATACCTGTCATGAGTATAACCGATGTAATCTCTCTCGTAGGAGAATTTTGCTTTCACAATCCAAAATAAATAATCCAACAAGTGTGCCTGTTAGCTCCGCCCCTTCCGCTACGTGAGCAAATCTGCGACTGTTGGGTGCGTGAAGTGCATCATTCCACACTTCATTTTAACGGCTGAATGAGTGCATCATCCAGGTAATTGAAGTGCACTTATTATTTTTAAGTGTAAACACACTACTTACACTATTTATACTACTAACACTTTTTACAACAAACAGAAATGCTGAGGTGGTGTCAGTTAGGTTCTAATAACTCTCTCGAAACCTGATCTTTCTGATTGAAATGCCTACTTTACTACATCCAATCAGCTCTCAGTAGAAAAAAAACAAGCCACGCCCACTGTTTTTCTCATTGAATACTCCGTCTCTCTAGGAACTGTCACAATTTGAAAACAAAAACTGTCGCAGCTTCCGGTTCATGCGGGCTTTAAGTAAAGAGGTGTGAGAGAAATTCTTTTATTACACGACTATTTGGAATACTCAATCCTGATAGATCAATCAAAACATTCCAAGGTATGTTATTCCCAGATAACAACCAAACGCTGAAACATTAAATCACCTTGACCAAATTGAATCATACATTTCTTTGTACAAACATCTTTGTGTTTATCTTTTACGTCAGGGGTGCTCAACCCTGTTCCTGGAGATCTACCTTCCTGCTGAATCCAGCTCCAGCCCTGATCAAACACACCTGAACTAATTAATTAGGACATAAAAGATAATTACAGGCAGGTGTGTTTGATATGGGTTGCAACCGAAATCTGCAGGAAGGTAGATCTCCAGGAACAGGGTTGGAAACCTCAGTTTCACGCCGATGTTCTTGACTAGTTTGCGCCATCTTGTGACTAAATAATAATAAAAGTAGGCTAGTGAAAGCTTCATTCAGCTGTTTTTGTTTCTGTCATTTTTACATTTAAATCAGTGGTGGACATTAAGTATTTTTTCTTCACTGGTGTATTAAGTACATATTTTAAGAGTCTGTACTTTATTAGAGTATGTTTGCTTTAGAAAACTTTTACTTTTTTACTTCACTAAATAAATAAAACAGAATACAAAACAGAATGTTGTACTTTTTACTACACTATATTTCCTAAATGTAGCCCAATAAAAATGTTATTTCGAAGAGGAAACATTGGAATGGAAAGATGAGACAGTGGTGTTTAATTTGTGAACTAGGTGAATTTTATCAGTTAATTGTTAAAAAAATTGCACTTAACAATTAATATGTCAATTTGTGGCAATTTTGTGTCATCTGTTCACATGTCAAAGACTACTTGATTCAAATGATCCATTTAGTGTGAGTCTCTGTAAGCAACCCTGCTGGAAAATCCAGCTTAAACCAGTCTAGGTTGGTTGGCTGGTTTTAGCTGGTTGACCAGCCTGGTTTTAGAGGGGTTTTGGCCATTTCCAGGCTGGTTTACAGCAATTTCCAGCCTGGTCTTAACTGGTCAGGCTGGGAGTTGACCAGCTAAAACCAGCTTGACCAGCCAAAACCAGCTATGTTTAAGCTGGTCATTTTCCAGCTTGACCAGCTAAGACCAGGCTGGAAATGGTTGGAAACCAGCCTGGAAATGGCCAAAACCCCTCTAAAACCAGGCTGGTCGACCAGCTAAAACCAGCCAACCAGCTTAGGCTGGTTTAAGCTGTTTTTCAGCAGGGAAATCACCAATTCAAATGAGGGAATTAATAAATGATCGCCAAATAAATGGTCGCCACAGCCGAATTCAAACCACAACCAAGTGCTGGGATACACCCATACACTCTCATATTCACACACACACACACACTCATATACTACAGCCAATTTAGTTCATCTACTTATAGTGAATTTGAACTGTGTGAAAAATCGGAGCATCTCGAGGAAACCCACACGAACACAGAGAGATTGTGCAAACTTCACACAGAAACGCCCAGCCGGGACTCGAACCAGCAACCTTCAGTGCCGCCCCACAACCATCTATATGTACAATATATTTACTTATGGTTCATAAACCCCCAAACAAGTAACTTAATACATGCAACACGTTCTTGATGCTATGACCGATGTTCTTTTATACCATACACACTCTTCAAACTCTAGAGAAGCAGCATGTCAAGCCAAATGCTAATTACATTTAAGGTTGCCTTTGATAATTTGAGTCCACCCAGTCTAATCACACAGATCCTTTTCCTGCATCCTTATTATCATTCAACACATAGATTTTAAAACTGAAAATGGTTAAGTCAGATCAGGGAGACTTTATTAAAAGGTCGCTGAAGGACCAGGGTTGAGACGCATTGGTGTTGTGCATGTTTGAAGATTTAGGAGGGACGTGTTTGTACCTCGGTGTGTGTTACGTGCAGTAAGTTGGGAGGATGGTAGCTGGTGGTCAAGTCTTGTGACTCCAGTGTGCTTGAGTCCTGAAGCTGCTGTACTGTAGAGAAATGTGCCTGCTGGGCGAATCCTTCAGATATAGTGAAACCTGCGACAGAGCACACACATTTTAAACCAGAGGCAAAAAAAGCTTTTCTACTACAGATAACTTGATAAGCTTGTGCAATTGTTTTTGATTAGAACTGTTAGCCCAGTTGCAGCCTAAAGATCTTAAAAGTCTACGTAAACCAGAATTTGCTGAAACTTCTATGTCAGTATGTTATTGAATATACAGCTAAAACTGAATATTGAGTCGGGGGCGGGGCTTTCTTTTTGCACATCATTGCTTCATAGCAAACTAAAGGTAAGGGGGCGTGGTTAGGAATGTTGTGTCTGAAGCCATCAAACTGACGACATCAGAAAAAGTCCACCACTTCAAACACAGAAGCAAATGGTAAGACTTTGATTGAAGCTTACCAAAACAAACATTTTCTTAGTGGATTAACTTGCACGGGTTTATTGTTCACTTAAATATAACACTATCGTTGGGTTTTTTCTTTTTTTATTTCTAGTAGCTATTTAGGTAATTTCATGAGAGAAGCAAAACGGCCAAATTCTGATTTTATGAGACTATTGTAATACAACAGTACATCTGAAATGCTCCAGTTAACCAATAGGTAGCTAAAAACTCAAAATGCGCTAGTTCATTTACATGCTTGGTAATCAGTGTTGATTTTGTCAATGAAAACGACTTGACATAAACAGAAACTTTGCAAGTCTGCTGCGCCAGTAATGTGACCAGATGCGCACGCTTTAATCCGCTCATCTAACAAATGAACAGCACAATGCAGCGGATTATAAACAAACAAAAAAAAACTACATCTTAGTCTTGTCGTTTTTTTCCAACAACAATCCTCTGTCCTTTTATTAGATTAGTGTATTAGATTATCAGTGGTGTAAAGTAACATATTACAAATACTCAAATTACTGTAACAGTAGTTTTTCTCAGGAATTGTAATTTGCCAAATAGTTTTAAAAATGTGTGCTTTTACTTTCCCTTGAGTACATTTTTAGTGCTGTATCTCTACTTTTACTCCATTACTTTCCTTCAACCTGGAGTCATTACTTTATTTCTTACTTGTCTATAGTGATTGGCTAAAGAAGAAAAATCAGTCCTGCAATTGCTGTCCAATCAAATCGCACATAGAAAGTAAATCGCATCACACTGAACAACCTCAAGACATGGACGCTTTATAATGCAGCAAGCCGTTTGGAAGCATTAAAAATGTCCAATAAGATGTCCAAAATCTTTACACGCAATGTCCCAGAGACATTTTATAGACTGCATGTCATTGATGTGAAAATGAACGATGTCGACTGTATGATAACTGATATAACTAAACAGTTTTAAACGATCACTAAATGGAATGAATGAAGAATAGAAGAAAGGGCCAAACAAGGAATAGAAGGAAGGACCGAACGAAGGATGGAAGGACCGAACAAATGAAGGAAGGAAGGACTAAATGAATGAAGGAATGATTCAATGAAGGACTGAACAAACTAGGGAAGGGACGAACGAACAAACGAACAAACGAATGAATGAACAAAGGACCTAATGAAGGAACAAAAATATGAACAAATGAACGAGCGAACGAATGAAGGGAGGAACAAAGTAAGGAACAAATGAATGAAGGAAGGACAGAACAAACAAACAATGGAAGGTTGTAAGGAACAAACGAATATAGGACTAAATTATGACAATGCACTACAGAATGTTACGTTTACACATCCCTGCACAAACTGCATGTAAATGGATCACAGTGTAATACTCACTACTTACTACTCGCTAATAATAATAATAATAATAATTCCTTACATTTATATAGCACTTTTCTTGGCACTCAAAGTGCATTACACATTGGGGGGAATCTCCTCATCCACCAACAGTGCGCAGCATCCACCTGGATGATGCAGCGCCAGACCGCACAGCTGCACCAGCTGATTGGTGGAGAGGAGACAGAGTGATGAAGCCAATTATGATATGGGGAGGGTTAGGAGGCCATGATGGACAGAGGTCAGTGGGCAGATTTGGCCAGGATGCCGAGGTTGAACCCCTACTCGAATCCTATGTCGAAGGACATCCTGGGATTTTTGATGACCACAGAGAGTCAGGACCTTGGTTTAACGTCTCATCCGAAAGACGGCGCTCACTGAGCAGTATAGAGTCCCCATCACTATACTGGGGCATTAGGACCCACACAGACCGCAAATTGGGCGCCCACCACTTCGTGCAGCAACCTAGCTTTCCCATGTGGTCTCCCATCCAGGTGCTGACCGGGCGCAGCCCTGCTTAGCTTCAGTGGGTGACCATGTGAGAATTGCAGAGAGCTAGCTGCCGGCACTACTCATGAGTACTCTTAAAAGGGTTTTTTTACCACTCATATTTTGAGTAATATTTACAACAGATTATTTTACTCTACTTACACTACATTTTTAGGCAAGTAATGGTACTTTTACTTGAGTATAATTTTTCAGTACACTTTCCACCCCTCTAGATTATGCACATTCTTAGTTTTCAGTCACATTACTAGCGCAGAGGACCTGTCAAGTTTCTGTTTGTCTCAAGCTATATGCAACACACATTTTTTGCTCTTATTTTTATTGATGAAATTAACACTGTTGATGAACTAGCTCATGTCGGCTGAAGTTTTGCAAACAGTTTTGGACAACCTGTTGGAAAGTATTTCTGTGAAAAGTTCATGAGTATTTCCTCTTAAGAAAGGTGTTACATGACTTCTATAATGTTGACAAGTAAGCATGATCAAGAAAGCAATTCTGAAGGATCTTCTTTACCGGGTAAACTCCTAAACATCAGAGGTTTTATGAACTTCTCATGCACAATGCACAAACAATTTTTAAAAGATCATCCATTAACATCAGTGGGATTGGGAAATGAAGAGAGCCACAGGACAATTCATTCTCTGAGATCTCTCTTTGTAAACAATTCAACAGATTTTAACGTTTTAAATTTTATTTTGGTGCAGCAAAAACGTAAAGAAATCAACTGCTACGTTTGATCATCTTTATCCATGTATATGTCTAATTGATATTGATAGACAAGAAAACAATTACGTGTGTATTTAATTTTTGTTTTGGTCTATGTCACTGATCATCAACTGGAGGCCCGCGGGCCAAATCCGACCCGCTGAGTCGTTCAATCCGGCCCGCGACTGGATTCCAAAATCGTGATGATCAAAAAGAAAATAGTGGTCCACACTATTAAAGCAACTAAAAATAACAATAACTGAGTCTCTTGTCAGAATAACCACCATTTATGACTATATTTAGGCTACACTTCGAAATGAGGACAGACTCAGACAGACTCTGCGGCGTTAAGCATTTATTGTTTCAAACAGGTTTTAGCGTAAGTGAAGACCGGGTGGGGTGTAGGTGGAGTGCGCGCGACGTGTGTGTGATGAAGAGCAAGGAGGGATGCGGTGGAGAGGGGTGCGCAGCGTATTTGAGGAGCGGGAGGAAGACACAATTTTCGGGGAGATTATCATTCGTTGGCGGGCATCTGGGAGTCTATGCATTTGTGGGAGACTCACAGAACTTCGAAGGGACTTGAGATATCTGCCTAAGGACTAAAAAAAGGAGGAAAAACTGGCACAACTTAAAATCTGGCACAACTTAAAATAGCATGGTAACTAAATAACCTGGTACCAGAACAAAACAGGTCACAAATAATGTTCGCACATCAAATGAAACGTTAAGTGGGCTTGAATTCAAATCACAATGCTGAATCGGGCTACTCACAGTGCTTAATCAATGGCTAAAGTTACATTTCCCCTTGTTGACTTAGCCTAATTGAGTTGAGGCAAAATATCTATCACTCCTAGTGGTTTACTGTGGTATAGGTGATGAGAGCCTGAATCAAATGCCTTCAGTTTTGTCACGAAATAGAAAAAGTATAAACATTAAACATAATGTTAACCCAAAATGAGATTTTTATTTGATTTTCTTCTTGGGGGTCCGGCCCCAAGGAGACTGTCTAGTAAAACTCTGGCCCTTTAACAAATATAGTTGATGACCACAATAGTATCTGGATGCAGCCTTTATGATGCAAGCTGGGATTGCATCGCTCAGAGATGTAATCTCAGACACAATGCACTCAATGGAGCTAGTGACGTCACTGTGAGGGGTAGGGTTAGGGGTGGGTTTAGGTGAGCGCATTAAAAAGCATTGGATGCAGCTCAGATTGCACTGAACCGAGTCTGCAGCCAGACCCCTCTCGATGACCCCTGGTCTATGTATTATCATATAATCCACATGAATCAAGCGGGTTCAATCACTGAACAGGTTTAAAAAATGTTTTATGTGATCTCAGATCACTTTTACAAATTTCTAGACATTTTAATGAGACATTTGTAAAACAAAAAGGAATAATTTGAGTTAATAGTCTTTTGTTGTTGGCCTGTTTAGCACAGCCCACAATGGCCATGTTAAGATATTACTAGTAACCCCTGGTAGATACACGTCTGTGATTGTATTTACATTGGGAAAAGCGTGTATGTGTGTTACCTTGCGTCATAGTGGGCTGTTCAAATGTAGACTGAGGCAGAGCTGGTGCTTCAAACTGAGGTAGAGCATGCTGGGCACTCACAAAGGATTCTGTTGATTAAAAGAATTTTTTCATTGATGCAAAGAAGCAAAGAAATGAACCAAATTTATACAAATTTATGTTCTACCAATACAAACAACACAAATAATGGATTGTATTTTGTGTGGTGTTTCTATTCGCTTGTTTGTTGCTTCTGGTCAGAGTGAACTGCTGTGGTAATTGATTCTGATGAAGACCAATGGCTATTAGTCTAATAACACATTCATTTTCATATATATTGTGTTAATCAAATGACAATAAATAAGCACCAACAAATTCAGCAAAGACACAAATTAAGTTTTTTTGTGTGTCAGTTTCTGATTTCATTACTGACTGTTCATTTGTCAATAATGCTCAAAAGGATAGTTCACCCAAAAATTTTAATTTACACATCAAGTGGTTCAAAATCTTTATGAGCTTTTTTATATCTGAAGATATTTTGAGGAAAGATAAAAAGCTGTAACCATTGACTTCCATACTATTTGTTTTCCCTACTGTGGAAGTCGGTGGTTACAGGTTTTCAGCTTTCTTCAAAATATCTCTTTAAATAGATTTTGAACAAGCGAAGGCAGAGTAAACGATGACGAAATCTTAATTTTGGGGTGAACTATCCCTTTAAACTTTGTGTTTATTACTCAGCCCAGTATTATCTTTTGCTGTTGGCCAGTTAAATAATATTTATCAAGTGAAAATTGCTTAAAATCAAATCTTCAATTTCTTTTAAGAAAAGGGAAGAGATGAAATAAGGAATTTTAATAATAAATGATAATTATTTTCGGGTGTCACGGTAGCACAGTGAGCAGCACGATCGCCTCACAGCAAGAAAGTTGCTTGTTCAAACTTCAACTAAATCAGTTAGCATTTCTGTGTGGAGTTTGCATGTTCTTCCTGTGTTTGCGTGGGTTTCTTCCCGGTGCTCCGGTTTTCTCCACAGTCCAAAGACTTGGTACAGGTGAATTGGGTAGGCTAAATTGTCCATAGTGTATGTGTGTGATTGAGTGTGTATGGATGTTTCCCAGTGTTGGGTTGCAGCTGGAAGGGCATCGGCTGCGTAAAACATATGCTGGATAAGTTGGTGGTTCATTCTGCTGTGGCGACCCCAGCTAAATAAAGGAACTAAGCTGAAGGGAAAATGATCATTATTTTGACAGCAAATTACACTGTTGAGTTTTAAGACACCCCACACATTAGGGGTCTCCTGCTGTTACATGAATCTACAGTGTCACTGTTTTTATGTTGTTTATCTCCATTTCAGAATATTTGTTTTTTGTACAAAAGCTTTTTTTTTCTCCAGATTTTAAGGAGGTGTTGCCTTTCATGCCTACTCTGTGTCTCTGTGTCACAGTCTCAAGTCATGTGTGCTAATAAGCATTTCATTTAAGGACAGAGTTCCCACTCTTTCATGGACACCAACTTCAAGAACTTTGTAAATCACTAATAATTTCAAATCGAGCACCTTAATTCACACCCCCAGCATATATAGTGCCATGAAAGTCCTTCCTGTACGTAACATTTCGCTTACTCTTAATAACTTCAAAAATGTAGACCGTTCAGGTAACTTTAACACAATTAGTTGATTCATTACTGGTAAAATATTGATGAAATGCATTATTAGTCACAGTTATTGTATAAGATTTAAATGTAAGATTTATAAAATAAGAATTTCTTCGCTTTTTTGTTCAGTTTTTGAAAGCAGCACAGTACGATTGTTGAAATAAAACCATACACTTTAAATTCAAGCACTTTTAAACAACCTATGCTTGTTTTTAAGCACCTTCCAGTCCTTCAATTCATTTGTCTAAAATTCAAGTACTTTAAAGAAGCGTGGAAACCCTGTGGGAACTATATGAATGTTAAAGAAAAGAGCACATGTCCCTGTCACCTGTTTCCTGCAGTGGATCTTCCCCCAGTGTCACCTGCTGCACGTCTGCCACCACCTCAAGCATGCTCTGGGTCTCAGTCCCGTCCACAGCTGCAGTTGCCTGCATGTCAGTGGAGCCCTGCTGCTGTTGCAGCTGTTGAGCCAGCTCATACCTAGCAACAAACACAAACACACAGCACAATCACTTTAAATCTCTCCCCATTCAGACAAGCTGTGATAGATGTTGTTGATAAAGCTCCAAGTGCAGTGAAGGCAAAATGATTAGCCTTCCTGTGAAATATGTATATATATTTTTAATATTATAATATATAAAGTGCTGTTTAGCAGAGTAAAAACAAAAAGGTCAAAACATTAAACAATGGTTAAATATTTACAGGTTTTTGTCATGAAGACTAGATTTTACTAGTTATTTTGTAAGATAGTAGTACAAGTTGATTACAGTATATTCAAATTAGCAGCCATTAGCCTATCATTGAGCAGAGCAAAGACGGTTGGCGTTGTCCATCCACAAGATGGCTACAGAGACTGCATAGTAAGTCCTTAGAGGAGAAAACCAGCGTAATTTCTAACTACAGCTGATCAAATCATTATAAAATTGGTATTTCTAAGTCTGAATTTCTAAGTCGATCGCTCCCTTTTTTATATTGTATTGCTGTATTTATACATGTGTTGAGTGTGAGATGGGACTCACATATCAGAAATGTGTGTATTTTGTGTTGGCCACTGTTTGTATAACCCCGAGTTCCTTTTTGGTTGGCCATCTGTTTGTTTATAATGCATTTCCAGACTAGTTCAGTAAAATGAAAGAAAGAAGAAATACCCACATGTGTTTAGTGTTTTTTTTTTAATCTCAAACACAACAGTAATCTGTTAGTAATTGCGCTGCTTTAGCTTCTTCAGGGTCAATTATTGTGATCTCCTAATTGCAAGAGAGAAATACTGGGAAATCTCTGTAGACTGATGGCATTGCATGCCGTTCAGCTTTATAATCTTAAAATGTGAAAAAAAAAATCACCTGTTTTGTCATCACTTTAGACATTACGCTAAAGAATCATTCAAATACTAGCTCTAAAGTGACGTTGGTGAAGTAGCAACGATTTCTGCTGTTCTGACATCTGCTGCAGATGTGAATGAATGGTGGAAAAAGTAGTTCCTAATACAAAAGGGGTTTTCAGACTCTCTGTCTTGGATTTTCTTTTTTATATACACGATTGTGCCATCGAACTATTGTATAAACACAATATCATACTCGTAGCAGTGAGTTGTGGCTGTATATCAGCACTGGTGGGACACTAAGGCACTCCTGCATGCCTCCTACCAGTGCCGATATACAGCCATATTGCACTGCTACTCGT